>PVKP010020078.1:0-41332 GCA_004027715.1 Plecturocebus donacophilus | reverse complement strand
GGTCAGGGTCAGGGTGAGGGTCAGGGTCAGGGTTAGGGTTTAGGGTTAGGGTCAAGGTTAGGGTTAGGGTCAGGGTCAGGGTCAGGGTCAGGGTTAGGGCTAGGGGTTAGGGTTAGGGTTAGGGTCAAGGTTAGTGTTAGGGTCAGGGTCAGGGTTTAGGGTTAGGGTTAGGGTTAGGTTTAGGGGCCTGACCTCAGGCCTGAGGCTCCATCCAGACTGAGGCACTGTGAGGCCGGGACAGGCCACAGGCACTGGAGGTTCTGGGCTGGACCCAGCACGGGCAGTCCTCACACCCTCGGCGGGCAGCCTCGCTGGGCGCTGAGCAGCAGGCTGTGTGCAGCGAGCAATGCCCCAGCCAGGAGCAACCTCAGCGCCCCACTCCCAGGCACCTCAGCCCCAGTTGTCACCATGTCACGGGCCAGGATGCCAAAGTTCACAGCAGCACAAAACTCCCGCTCCATCTTCCAATCTCAGGCAGAGCTAACACAGCTGAGCAGACTGGCAGGACAAGGGCCCAGGGAGGTGAATGTGCAGGAGCTGCCCCTGCCCACAGTCTGGAGGCTCGGCCCCCGGGAAAAGGAGGAAGAGGAGGCCGTGGCCACCAGCCAGCCCTCCGCATGTCCCTGCCCCAGCCCGTGCCCCATGGAGCTTGCAAACTCTGGCCCCTAAGCCAGAGCCCCTCCACCAATGCCGCCCCTCCCCCTGTGCACACATCCTGGGGACCCCAACCAGCAGCCTGAATCTGAGACAGCGGGCAGAGGAGAGGCTCGCGGGGGCCCTGCATGAAGAGGCAAGGCAGGAGTGCCCCTGAGGGGAGCCTGGCTGCCCTACAGTCCCTGTCCAGGTGCCGCCCCTCCCCCCACAGGTGACTGCCCCAGCAGAGCACACCAGCCAGAATGGGGCACAGGCTTTGGGTCATCGCTGCTCGCCCCACCTGGCTCAGACCTGAGTCCTGCCAGGCCTCCAGCCCAGTCACCAGCCTCTCCATGCCTGAGCGTGAGCAGAGCCTCCCAATGGGGCATCCTGAGAGCTCAGGGAGGCTTTGTGTGTGCAGCCTCGGAATAACACAAAGACACTCCCAGTCCATGTCAGCAGCTGCCATGTTCATCACACCTAGAAATCAATCCCAGCCCCAGTGGGTGAGGAGACAGAGCTGGGGCCAGGACCTGCCTGCTGTCACTGACTGAGTCCACGCCACCACCTAGGGGCTTCGTCCCTGACCCCGCCACGACGGAGCTGCCCACGGGAAGGTCTAGGGGGTCTCCAAGGCCCTCTCTGCTCCCCACAGCAGCTCCCTCTGCATCAAGCCCAGAAGAGGAGGCCTGTGTCCAGCAGAGGGGACTCACCGGTCTGCTTCCCGCCCCTGCCCCAGGAGGACAACAGGAAGTGCCCCCCCTCCATCCTGAAACGGAGCCGGTTGGAGCACCGCTGCCCAGGGCCTGAGCCCCAGAGGACCTTGAGGCGCGTGCGGTTCCGAGAGCCTCCGGAGGCGACTGTCCACTGTAAGAGGTGCCGCAGCAAGCGGCTGGGAGGGGCGGTGTCTGGGCAGAGGGGGTCAGCACCGGCCACACCCACACAGCTCTGGCAGGGCCCAGGGCATGGTGGGCCCATAGCCACCTGTCTTCAGTGGCAGAACCAGTAAGACCTGGGCCTGCGGGGTCACTGGACACAGTCCTGGCCGTGAAATGGCAACTGGCAGAAAACACGATGGCGGCTTCTCAAATCATGATTGTCCTCTCAGGGAAGTCTCGGGACCCTGCCAGGCCTGGGTCTATCACCGATGAATCATCTCAGGGTCCTTTGGGGTGCAGGGTGAGATGATAAGGCAGGGGCACCCAATGGACACAGGCAGGTGCCCCCAGCCGATTCTCCATTCTCCTTCCCAGACATTGCTGTCAGGGACGCCACGGCCACTGTGAAGGGTGAGTTCCGAGCCCACACCCCTGCCCCACTGGCCCCTCCCTGTGTGCGCCCCCCTCACTCTCTCCCTGGGGGGAAGTGTCACAGGTCCAGGCCCTCTAAGGAGGCCGCACGAGGCTGGAGAGGGGCCATAGGCAGGGACAGTGTGGGATCTCCCCATCCCTTCCCCACCAACCCGGGTCCTCCAGGGAAGGGCACGGCTGGCTGGCACTGACGCCGCCCACCCTCTGGCCGCAGTGCCCAGCCGGCCCAGGCCACGTGGCAGCTCCATGCTCCTGCGGCTGTGCGTGTGCGTCCTGCTCGTGGTGGCCCTGGGCCTGTACTGTGGCCGGTCTAAGCCCGTGGCCATGACACTGGAGGACCTGCGGGCCCGGCTCCTCGGCCTCGTCCTGCACCTGCGGCACATGGTCCTCACCGGCTGGCGCAGCCTGCTGCGGTTCTGACGGGGGGATGGGTGAGGCTTCCGGGAAAGCCCCAGCACCCTGGGGCTCCGAGATGGCCTGAGCCCTGGCCCTGCTGCTTGGTGAACTGTGGGGAACAGGAGGGGCTGCTGCCTGGGGGCCGACTGGGAACAGGGGGACTCCATGGTGTGACATTGGGGCACAGTGGGTGGCCCCCCCACACCCATCAGCACAGTGCCCCTGTCTTCTGTGTTGGGTCCATGTGAGATTTTATTAGAAAGAGGATCCGACTGCTAATGCTGGGGCCGCTGGGGCTCACCAGGCTCACCTGAAGACCCCTCCCTCGCCCCAGCAGGCACTCCTGCGCCGGCTGGGGCCTGGCTCGGCCATGGCCATACGCACCCTATTGAGGAGGACACACTGCCTGTGTGCAAGGGGCTGCTCAGAGGAGGCAAACCCAGCATTTTTCTGCTATTAGGGCCTGGGGGGGACCCAGACCTCAAAACCCCATGGGGAGGGAAGGGTCTGGTTGTCAAGCTGGGTCCCTTTGAGGTGAGGTGCCATCCTCTGAGCCCAGGTCTGATCCTCTACTCAGCCCCATGAGTCTGGAGAGGCCCCAGGGGAGGATTCCTCATCAGGGGTGGCTTCAGGCATAGAGGCCAGCGGGACAGCAAGGGGCCTGGACACTCCTGACCTCCAGGTCATGGCCATCTGTGCTCAGTTCTGTGGGTCCAAACACCCCCGGCCTTCAGAACACAGCCATGTGTGCCCAGCTCTGTGGGCCGGGGACACCCAACAGAGCCCGGGGCCAGCCAGCGCCACCCACCAGCTGGGGCCCGTGGGTCCCGGCGACCGTCTGTGGTTGTGGCTTTGTCACCAGACTGCAGAGCTGAAGGGAGCCCTGTGGGTGACAAACACAGGGGCCCCTCCAGACCCTACATGGGGGGAGGGCCAAACAAAGCAGGGAGGCCCGTAGTCAGACACCAGGCAGAACGACCCAGAGAGACACAGGGACAATCAGACCAGTGTCCTCAGGGCTGGCCTGAGAGGCGAGGGTACAGCTGAAGACCCATCCAGTGGTTCCGCTCTGTCTGTCCCACCACCGAGCTGGGAGACGCTGTTCTATTAAACTGCACTGTGGCCTCCTTCAGTCTTGGAGTTTGTATAGAAACGAGGGAAGCCAGCACAGCTTTGCTAAGGAACCAGCCTCCCTGACAGAGCAGAGGTTCTGGGGCTCTGGAGGCGCCCAGTCTCCGGCAGGCCTGCGGGTGGGCGCTTCCACCCGGTGGGGGGCTTACCAAGCCCCTGGGTCTTGAGGGACGCCCCGCTGGCTCCCTTCATCCTTCATCAGGGCGTGTCCCCACCGCAGGTCCAGGGAACAGGCACCATGAACTCCAGGGTCGCTTCTAGCTTCGGAATCCAGGGAGCCCAGTTTCGGGCGGAGGCAGCAAAAGGGGCTGTTTGGCCCAGAAGGGACCAGGTGGCGGCTGCCCGGGCCCTCCAGCGTCACGCTCTCCCTGCAGTCACCGCAGCCCGGCCTGCCCAGGCCCGGCCCGTCTCCTCCCACCCCAGGGAGCAGGAGGGGCAGGTTCCTGGCCCACGTTCTGGATGCGGAAGCACAGGCCCCGAAGGCCGGGTCTCAGGCCAGTCGCAGGCTCAGGCTCAGCCTCTGCGTGCTGGGGCCACCCCTCCAGCCCCGGTTCGGGCGGGGACGCCGCCCAGGCCGATCTCCCCCAGCCGCGGCTGCCTGTCCACCGCAAAGGCAATGCAGGGTCATGCCTGGCTTTGCAGGGTCCCACGATACGACCTCAGGTGTTTTTGAATAAATACTGCTCAAAGATGGAACCACACCCCCAAGAAATCCTTCAAAATGGATCCTCCCGCCTGGGGAGGCTGCACAGGAAGCAGTGAGGCTCCAAGCCACTGGGAAATGTACAGACAGGAAGGCAGAACCTCGGGAAGGCCAAGCTCTAATTCCTAAAAGCTTCTGAAACAGCAGGACCAAAGCCCACAGGCGCTGTGTGTGACCCATAAACGACAGACAGTTGAAACCATGAGAGCAGGCAGGCCGAAGGCGGAGAGGGCAGAGGGAAGCCCGCACTCCTCATCCCTGCTGGAGACTCAGGTGCTTTTGTTTTTATTTTGACTTTGAGGAACGGACACACGCAAGCGTAAGGATCTTTCCTTCAGTTTAGCCAGAGTGGAATTAGAACAAGGAAATCCATTATCAGACAGCCAGGAGAGAAGCGAAGGCAGCTCGGAAGCCGCACGGGGGATCTGCCTCCGGAGCCCTGGGTCACGCCCTACTTCCCACCTTCCTGCCTGGGAGAGGCCCAGCCCTCCAAGGGACCCTGCGGAGCCCATGGCCAGGACCCCAGTCCCTGCCCAGCATGCCCCAGGCCCAGCTGCCCCTTCCCAGGGTGATGGTGTCCGGGCTCTGGTGACCCCCAGCCCAGGGCGGGTCTGTGTCTGCGTGCAGCATGGATGTCCGTCATCCTGGCCACAGGGCTGCCCTAGACCAGCTCCTGGAATCCAGCAGTGCAGCCACAAAGGGCAGACCCAACCGGGGCCGACCCTCGGGTTCCAGAAGCCACCCTTGCCTCCTGCGCCTCCTTCCAGGGCCCTAGATGGCTGTGGCCTGGATAAGGGCCGGGCAGAGGTGAGGCAGGAGCCGCTCTACCTTCTGCTGGAGACACAGGCAAGGAGCTCTCGGGGCTGGAAAGAGTCCCCATGTCCAGTGGGTCACTGCTGGCAGGGGGGACTAGGGACCCCATCAGCTTCAGGGCCTCAGATTCTGTCTAAACCCCTTTCCTCGAGAACCTGGCTGCCAGCTAGAAACTCAGCTGGGCCTCGAGGCCAGAGCCCCCTTAAGCTGCCAGGGCCTCGCCCCCCAGCCTTGACACCCCGTGATGGGCACCTGCCCTTGCCACAGCCTGACCGGTCACCTGCTGGCCTCACTCCCGGGATGCAGGATGATGGTCCCACCACGCCCCTCCATGCAGACCCAGGCATGTGGCCTCCAGGAGACTGGTGTCCAGCCACCCAGAGGCGCAAGCCAGCTGCTGGTGGACAGGGTGGGTCGCCAACACGGGGAGCGGGGCGCTCACCTCTCCCTGGGAGGGTGGGCACAGCAGCAGGGAGCACTGAGCAGCACTCAGCTAAGAAACAGCCTCTAATGGAGCCCCAGGCAGGGAGGCCCCCGCCCCAGAACAAGGACCCCGGAACCTCCAGAGGAGGTGGGCCCTGGGCTCTCCTGAAGGGAGGGGTCCACAGTCAAGCAACCCGCCCACCCTGGGGTCCTGGGTTCACATCCCAGCTCCTCCACCTGCCTCTGCGGGGCCTTGGCACACAAACTCTGCAGAATGGGAAGGCAGCTCCCTCCTCTCTCAGGTGGATGCTGGGCACGAGAGCCACGGGAGGGGCAGGGGACTACCCACACAGTGCCCACGCTCCCCTCACACACACAGTGCTCACACACACAGGCACACTCACAGGCTTGCACATGCTCACCTGCAGCACAGGCACGTTCACCTGCACCTGCCCATGCCCATGCTTTATACATAATGTGCAGACACCCCTGCCCAGCACACACACACCTACACGCTCCTCCTCACACACACACATGCACACGTCACAGGTACTCACACCCTCACGCACTCACATCCTACACCTTCCCATGCACACAATCAAGCCCTGACATGCAGTCACACCCTCACATGGACTCACGCACACTCACATCCATGCACACTCACAATCAAGCCCTCACATGCAGTCACACCCTCACATGGACTCACATTCACATCCACACACATTCATATGCTCCCGTGCATACTCACAAGCCCTCACATGCAGTCACACCCTCACACGGACTCACACTCACATCCACACACACTCACATGCTCCCATGCACACTCACAATCAAGCCCTCACATGCAGTCACACCCTCACATGGACTCACACATCCACGCACACTCACATGCTCCCATGCACACTCACAATCAAGCCCTCACATACAGACACACCCTCACATGGACTCACACTCACATCTACGCACACTCACATGCTCCCATGCACAGTCATCCCCTCACATCCACTCATACAGTCACACCCTCACATGCACACACAGTCACATCCTCACATCCATGCACATTCACACCCTGACATGCACACTCAGTCACACCTGCAGTCACACCCACACATGCACACTCACACACCTACAGTCACATGCACACTCAGTCACACCTGCAGTCACACCCACACATGCACACTTATACCCTCACATGGTCACACCTGCAGTCACACCCTCACATGCAGTCACACCCTCACAAACACACCTCACATGCACACAGTCACACCCTCACATACACACTCACACCTCACATGCACAGTCATGCCCTCACACATACTTCACATGCACACGGTCACCCCCTCACAGCAGTCACACTTGCACATGCAGTCACACTCACATCTCACATGCACACTCACAGTTACAGTCTCTCATCACTCATGTATTCACACCATCACCCCCTCCCATGCACAAAGGCATTCACAGAATCCCATCCTCCCATGCATACTCACCCACACAGCCCCCTGCCATGGCTCCTGGTGCAATCCTGTGTGGTACGTGTGCCCCCCAAACCCCTAACCAGATGATGACCCCCACTTCGTGGAGCCCAGGTTCCTGCCTCCCCATCCCCCAGCCTAGCATAGGCAGTGCCCACACACAGTAAGGCCAACTCACAGGGCCTCAGAAGCCTCCCTGAGGCAGGTCATGGGGTCTCCCAGGCCTGTGGCACCCACGCAGGAAGGGGACTCAGCCGGGGAGGAGGCCAACCCGGGGCCAGAGGCTGGAAGGTGCCGTGAGCCCCTCCCCACACGCAGCCTCTGCCTGGATGGTAGAATTCATGCAGAATTCATTCAGGGGTGAGTGACGTCTGGCCACCCCTGGGCCAGCTGGTGTGGAGACAGCATCTGGCCGGGGCTGGAGACCAGCTAGACGCCCTCCACCCAGGCTAGCCAGTCAGGTCCTATGGGACAGGCACGGGGCCCTGCATGAGGCCTGGAGGCTCCCCCACAGTCTCTCTGCACCATCCTCACCAGGGAGCCGGCACCCACCCAGTCCACCGCCAGGCTCACAAGTGGGTACTGGGGCGCTCACCTCACTACATACGGTTCTAGGGGACACACGCAGGGCTGCATGAGGCCAGGGCCCAGGCAGAGCCCCCAGCTGCTTTCCTAGGCAAGCCCTGTGCCCCCGAGCGCAGCAGGGAGGTCCGGGGCCGCTCCCCACGCCACCCACCCGCACTGAGCCTAAATGACAGCGCTCTTCTCCTCTTGGAAGGAGGTGCGTGGGGACGGCCGGGCCAGGAGCAGCTCCTTCTCGTGGGTCAGGCTGTCCAGCAGGTCCTCCTGGCGGTAGTTGTGGTACACCTTCAGGAAGGCCAGCGTGGTGACGGCCAGCCAAGCCAGCCACGAGGCCCAGAGGCCAAACTGCACAGAGGGCAGGGTCGGGGTCAGGGGCTGGTGCAGGGAGGTCCGATGTCAGTGCATCTCCCCCCCACCAGCCCCCAAGCTCGGCTCTGCAGGGAAAGGATGGGACTCAGAGGACGGAGGAGGCTGTGTACACAGGGCAGGGCTAGACAAGCCCAAGCTTCTGGCTCCTTCCTGCAGCCAGCATCGTTTCCCAGCACCCGTGGACCTCCCGGAACCCTCTGGTGCAGAAGCCCTGGGCACTCAGACCCACCCTCACTCCAGGCCGGGCAGAGGCCCTGGGGAGGGGCAGCGGGCAGCAGAGAGCACTTTCTCCTCCAGCAGCTCAGGCCTGTTGGCTCTAAGGAGGGCTGGTCAACAGCGGAGGCGCCTCCAACCACCTGAATAAATTGACCTTTAGCCGCTGCTTCCAAACAGCTGAAGGAGAAACAATTTAATCAGAACCAGGCCACATTAAGCTGATTCTCATCTGAGCGTGTTTGTCATCAGACTGCACTCGAACCTTAATCTAATTGGTGCAAATTAGGCCACTAAATGTACATGAAGGTGTCTTTCACAGAGCCAGCTCACCTCGGCAAAGAGCACTCAGGCCCACCCACGTCCAGCGCCCTTGGAGGGCTACGGGCCAGGGGAAGTGTCCTCAGGCCAGCCACGGCCAAGGAGGGCCTTCAGAGGCCAGTATGGGGTCCGGAATTGGATCCGAAGCTGGCTGGCCCTGATCAGTGCTGGCAGGAGCCGAGTGTTTGCTCTCAGCCACCCCTACCAGGCACCCCTCATTAACATCATCTCTGCCTGGGGCACACATGCAGATTTCAAGGCACAAACCCAATTCCAGGGTCCCCCCTGGCCCTCACTGTAGTTAGCCACCGGCCCAGACAGTGGGAGCAGTCAGGAAGGCTTCCTGCAGGAGGTGAGGGCGAGCTGGGCCTTTGGGCTTTGGTGCTGGCACTGGGTGGACCTGTCCAGATCAGAGCTGGAGGCCTAGGGACGTCCCCTAGCCAGGAGGAAGCCAATACAGTGTCCAAGGAAGGGGGCGGGGGATCCCGCCTGTGAATTTGGAAGATTTGCCACCCTGCCCTTGTATAAGTTGCGTCCCCTGTCCCCCAGGTGACTTGGTGAGGGGCCATGGTGGCCCCCACTCTGAGGGACTCTATTTGCTGAAATACAGACATGGCAGCTTCCACTGCCTGGCCCCATGGCTAACTACCTCATCTGCACAGGAGCCTCCTCCTCCTCTGGATAGGGGGAGCTCAGCGAATGCCCAGCAGTAAATGCCCCTCCCAGCGTTGCAAGCCTCCCTTCCCACCCGGAGCCCCTACCTGGGCAATCGCAAACTGATCATAGAAGGCAGAGTTGTCCACGCCCAGCTCCAAGTCGATGTCCTGGAGCTCTTCACAGCTGAAACAGCAGGACGCAGGGTGGAAGGTGACCGCCAGGCCAGCCAGTGTGGGGCATGGCTGAGCCGCTGGCCGGAGAGCCACAAGCTTTGCCCCACAATGGCTGGGGGGAGCGGCAGGGGGTCCCTGGGGACACCACGGGGGGTCGGCCTCTAGGCCTCCTCCATGGAGCAGGACAGCCTTCAGGGAAGGAAACCTGCAGGCCCTCCCCATCCTGGCCCTGGATGGCTGGAAGATGCCAGCTAGGCCTCTGCTCTCCTGGACCTCCGACCCCCATGCCCCGCCCTCTGAGGGTCACAGGACCCAGGAGGGAGCCAGGCCTGGCTCTCGGTAGGTGTTCTGCCCCCAGCATGGAACGTGAAGGCAGGGCAGATTGAGAGGAGCAGGCACCGAGGGAGGGAGGCCCAGCGGCACGCACGCCCCGGGGAACGAAGGGCCAGAAATGGCATCCGTGAGGACAAGGGAACTTTGAGAGTGTACCAGGGGTTGCCCACGCTCCTGGGAAGCAGGTGGCCAGGCTGGCAGGCAGAGCTGGGACAGCAGGATGGGGCACAGGGCACAGCTCAGCGCGGGAGGCCCTGCAGGCCACACACCCCGCTTCGGGCGCCTCCCTCCAGGGACCCAAGTGAAGGTGGAACAGGCAGGCAGGGAGCCCCTCGGCTCTGCCGCCATCTACTGCAGACTCTGGGCTTTCAGGTCTGGGTTTGCTTAAAGGAAGAACATGGAGCCTCTGTCCTGTCTTCCAGGGTTTTGGCCTGGGGTACAGGATGATGCCCCTCAGGGCTGGGCATCCCACTATAGGGGGCAGGTAGTCACCGTGCTCCACTCTGGAGCTCCCCACAAGCCAGAGATGCCCCTGCTAAGAGGCCAGAGGGACCACCGTGGCTCAAAGGCCTCCATCCCCAACACACTTGGGAGCTGGCCCTCACCCTACCAGAAGCTTCTTCTGCTCCTGTTCTTCACCATCCCCGTCCCCTCCACCTTCCAACCCCACACCATGGGACCACAGCCCGGACCCTAACGCTCTCCCATGCAGCCAGCACAGGAAAGACGCCCCAGGTCTCCGGCTGTGTGGCTGCATTGAGCCTCCCAGGACCTGGGTCCCCGCTGAAAGTGATCTGGCATCCCAGCCCTGGTGGTAAGGACAGGGCAGCCGGAGTCTCTGACCCCCTGAAGCCATCCCCAGCCACATCCAGCCCCCAGGATCACTGCCTATGGGTGAGGTGTGAAACTGCTGGCTCCTAGAGCGGGATGGTATCTGACGTTGGGGGCCGGGTCTCAGGGAAGGGGCTGCCCAGGTGTGCACAGGCATGGGCATCGTGAGGCCAGTGACGGCAGACGCAGGATGGGCTTCATGAGGGAAGACCACCCAGAGCCGGGCAGAGTGCCAAGGGATCTTCCAGGAGGCGGGCAGAGGCTGGCGGGTGGGGCAGGCGCACCTGTGGGGCACCGTGCCCTTCTCAGTGATGGCGTCACACCACATGGTGAAGCCCACGCTCACGATGGTGCTGGCAATGAAGACCAGGAAGACCACGAAGGCGCTGACCAGGAGGTTCAGGAAGGCGGAGAAGAAGGAGCTGCAGCCGGAGACAAGAGGGCAGGGTCACTGAAAGGCACCTCCCGGGCAACCCCCACCAGCAGTGCCCGCCGGACCCTCAGGATTCCCGGGTGGGGCCCTGTGGGGCCTTGAGGGGTTGCTCCCCCTTCCTGCAGTCCCTCGGAGTGTACGCCCTGGATTGTGGGTCACGCCATCCCACAGACCCGGGACCTGGAACCGTAGTCCCCACCATTTCATAGAAGAGGCTGCACCCACAGTGGAAATGCACGACACCCTTCCAACACCGCCCACCCCCAGCAGCCCGCAGCTCGGCTCCAGGTGCATGTCCCCCAGATCCATGTGCTGCCGTCCGTTAGAAAGTGGGGCCCCTGGGAGGAGAGGAGGTCCTGACGATGAAGCCTCATGAATGAAATGAGTGCCCTCTTAGGAGAGACCCTAACTCCCTCACTCCTCGCAGCACACAAGCACACAGCAAGAGGAACAGGCCTTCGGCAGGCATGGAACCCGAGGTGCCTGGATCCCAGACATCCAGCCTCCAGAGTGTGAGCGATAAATGCAGGTTGTTCGAGAGTCCAGCCTGCAGTGCTGAGCGCTTCCACTCGCCCGCAGGCCCTCTGCGCGTGGCCTGGACCCCAGGAGGACTTGCTTGATGGGGCCATGAGGAAGGAGCTGGCTTAGGGTGGGGCTTCCATGCCCCAGGGGCCTGAGGCCTCTGCCAGGGTGCACTCGGCCATGGCCTTCAGAGCGATGTTCCCTCTTCGGAGGATACGGGGCACGTGGTCAGGACACCCACCCCACCCTCCTGCCTGGCCTGCAAATATCCACTTTCTCTGAATTGCTCCATCAAGATTCAAAGTCCCTGGAATGAGCCTGGGGTGGGCTCAGCCTGGAATGCACCCTAAGGCTCCTGGGGGCAGGGAGAGGGACTGTCCCTGCAGTGGGACCCTGAGAGGGACTTCCTCACAGGAGCACACCTGCTCAAGCAGCATGTCTGAGGAGGGGCTGCTCCCGCCTCTCACTGGCCAGCAGGCTCCGTGGTAGCCCGCGGCTGTGAGCACACTGGATCTCAGGGAGGTGACCCACGGAAACCACTTCACAGGGATCATTTCATAAACAAGGTCTCCCTGGAATCTCAGCCAAGAAAACATCAACGCCACTGCCATCCGAACTCGGCAGCTGCTGATGAGGCGAAGCGGAAGCCAGGGAGCTCTCTGTTCATTCATTCCTTCATTCGTTCATTCATGCAGCAGGCACTTTCTGAGCACCCGCTCACCCTGTGCTGGGTGCAGAGGGCAGCGTGGTGCAAAAGATGAAGTCCTGGCCCTGGGGGTGCCACAGCTACTGTGCTGAGGATAAACCCAGGCCACAGCACCCAATCAGAGCAGGTGGCACCCTGCAACATCTGGTGCCTCCAAGGAACCCGGCCACTGGCTCCAGCCCTGGCCACACTGTTTTTGTGACTGCTGGGCTGATAGCAGAACCGCCTCCCAGCAACGGGAGGGCTTGAACCACCCCAAGGAGTCCCAGGCAAGAGGAGAAGTCGCAGGGACACTCTGACAGCCACAGGCTATCATCCCAACAGTCACAGCAAAGACAGCACGGGGACACGGGGACACTCTGACAGCCACAGGCTATCATCCCAACAGTCACAGCAAAGAGGGCAGGACCAGCCAGACTCACACGCGCATTCGTCGGGGGTGACCAAGCCTCTGCCCAGGCCTCACGAAGATGGCTGGAGGGTGGGCACCGTGTGCCAGTAGACAACCCCCATCCAAAGCTCTCTGAAGATGGAAAGAGGCTCGGCAGAAGTTCACCAGGATGGGCATGGGGCCATTCTCGGTCCCTCCCCGGCCCCGTGCGATGTGAGTCTCAGAGCCAGCACACATGGGACTGGCTTCCTCGCCCTGCCCAAGCCCAAATCATCCATGTGCCAGCGTCTCCCACCTGCCCTGAAGAGTGCGACCCCTCTCCATTCTCTGTCTGGAGGCTGACAGTGTGGACCATGGCAATGACCTGGTGCCCTCTGGCTTCCAGTTGGCTTTGGGCAATGGGGTAGGAGGGCAGGAGAACAAGGTAGGAGTTTGCCACCAGGTCCCTCTACTGAAAGTCACTGCTCTTTCCAGGTGGCCTCTTCCACGTGACCCTCCCCTCCAAGTCCCATTAGCCAGGGCAGGGACAGCACCGCCTCCACTGGTCCCAGGAGCCCCACGCCTTAATCTCCTGTCAACCAGCCCTCCTTCAGTCACCCTTCCTCGGGTGAGCCATTTGCTGCTGTTGGGACCCTGAGGATGCAGTTCTGAACGCCAAAATCCACCTGGCCTGGGGGTGTGAATGAGGGACCCGGGGCCTATAGTCACAGAATGGGGCACAGTAAGCCCACCGCCTCCACAGTCTCGGACCAGCTGCTCCTCCCCAGCCAAGGTGGCGAGGCACGGCCAGGGTCGGCTCCATGGGCAGAGGCAAGGAAGCTGCTCGGCACCAAACCCGGCCCGTTGGACGGTGCAGGAGTGGGAGCATGGGACAGCCCCTTGCCCGGCTCCCAAAGGGCACATCTACCCCTACACCTGCCGGACAGCCCTCCTGCGGTCCTCCCAGGGACCCGGTCAGGTCCAGCAGGGGCACCCTCCAGCACCTGGCATTCCTGGACTTCCCGACAGCTGGTCCCCGAGGCCTCCCTGGAGGGCCAGGCTGACCACAGTGCAGAGAGTGAGGCCGGGCTAGGGCCCATGACCCAGTGCCACCTCCCAATGCCCCTCGGGAGGTCGGGCAGCACCTTCCACACCTATAGTATGGACCGAATTCCAGACAGGCATGCGGACGACCTAAGCTTCCCTGCGTGGCCAGACTCCCTACGGGCAGGGTCTCCCCAGAAGCCCCTGGTGCCCGCAAATACCTGCCCAGCTCACCTGAGACGCGGCGGAGGTGCGGGCCCAGGCAACACGCTGCCCTTTCCCACCTCTGACGATAGGCCACAACACAACCTCCAACAGACAGAAAACCCGGTTATCTGGAGACTTCAGACATCCAGCCACATCCCTATGATTTCAGAGTCTTCCACCCTGAGCAGAGCAAGGAGCTCCCTTCGAGATGGAGAAGGGCCACCAGGCTGGGGCGGCCGCTGGCTGACAGCCTGTCTGCTCCTCTCCTCCCTTTCTGGTTGGTTTCCAGGGAATCTGCCCAGGCTCTCCAGGTCGTGGAAGAATTGGATGTGTCCAGAGCCTCCCCTGGATCCAGCTCCCCAGGGGTCACAGGGCCACCCAGCTCCTCCCTCACCAAGGCCAGGCCAGGACAGTGGTCAGGAACAGGAGCCCAGCACGCACAGGGTTAACCCCATCTCTTCACTGCCGCTCAGGGTGCCTTGCCAGGATGTGCCATCTCCATGGTGACCGCTGTCCTGGAAAGCCCAGCCACGTGAGGCTGGGCCGCTGGCACAGGCGGGCAGATGGGTTTAACACAGCACCCCCGGGCCCACCAACCACAAACTGCTGCCAGCCTACGTGCTCAATGCTCCCTCACAGCACAGCTGCCCAGGACATGGCTGCCTCAGCAAACCTTCTGCCCCGAAATGGCAACCCTCTGAAACACATTCATTCGTTCATTCAGCAGCCAAGAGTGGAGCATGAAGATGACACTCCTCTGCAAAAAGCTACCCCTCCCAGACCAATTTTCACACTTCTGGGCACAAGCTCTCAGGGCCCACACTTTGCACGGCAGACACCCCCGTGTGAAGAAGCTGGCACCTCAGACACGGTGTCTGCTCCCCAAGCCCGGAACCTGCCGTGCGCCCCTCAGACCTGAAGCAGGCTCTGCCCTTGCCCTGGTGGGAGAGCAGCTGGTGGCCTGTGAAGGTGGAGTCCACTTGAGGATTAGAGGGTGTGCCGGCCTAACCAGGCCCTGCCCTCTAACGGCCAGTCTGATGGGGTCAGCCGTGTCCTCCGTGGGCTGGACGTCCAGTGGCCGTCGATGGCCCTGAGAGTCCTCGTCCACCACACGAGCTCCCGCAGATGTCCTGAGTCCCCTTTGCTGACCCGGCACTTGCTCGCCTGGTCTATGTGGCTGGAGCAACAACTGAGTTGGAATTGGCCGCTCTATCGCTGGACCCACAGACCCCGTCTTCCCAGGGGTCCCGAACCTTCCGACATGGCAAGTCTGAAGATGGACCTGTTGGCCACATAACTGAGTCTGTGCAGGTATCAGGGCCAGGTGAGTGACCACAAGGCAGCGGGCCTCAGGACCCAGGCATCTTTCTATCAGTCACTCAACAAACATTATCTGGTGACTCCTATGCAGCATCCCCTGTGCTCAGCCCTGAGGACACAGAGATGAAGAAGGTGCACGCTCGCCCATCTTCACCCGGCCATGGGTCCCCTAGGGTGGGTACCCATGGCCTGAAATGGCTCTTGAGAATGTTAACCTAGGCCTACCAGCAGAACTCAATGGAGCGCTGACACTTTGGACAGATGTCCTCGCACAGGCCATCTGCCAATGCACGGTGCGGTGCATAAGGTGGGGACAGGTGGCCACATGACCACATGACCTTAGCACTACTTCATGATGGTCAAGAAGGACGTGGGCACCAGATGCCCCTGGAGAAGAGCAGGCTGGGCAGAGGTCAGTGGTGGGAGGACTGGCGAGCCCCTAAACTAAAGCAAAGGGGCTGACCCCCAAAGTGCTCTACCACCAGGCCCCTGCCCTGAGAGCAGGAGCTGCCCAGACCTGGCCTCTGGGGGGGTAAAGGCCATGGTGAGCCGCCACAATGTGGTTCCCCCTCCCCGACAAACCCTCACACTAACCCTCACACTAACCCCTACAGGCCCTGAGCACACCAAGGCATCTAAGGCTTCCTAAATCCCATATGGGCTGGTCAGGGGGGCTGCAGCAGGGGCCCCACAGCCGGCCTGCATCCCAGCTGGCTCCGCCCCTTGGGAGGACAACACCTCAAAGAGTGCTGGGAAGAGTGCCGGGAGGCCTGCAGACTCCCCGGGAATCCGTTTTCCGCCTTTGGAAGGAGATGGCGCCGGTGGTTTGCCAGGGCTGACAGACAGACACCCTCCGTGCACGGGAGAGGCAGAGCTGAGTTACAGCATCCCCAGGTCTGCTGCCCCGTGTGTGCGAAACAGACCATGCCCTGTGCGAACTGGACTCCTGTCTTGCAAGCTCTGGGGCTCTTTCCCCCCTTCCCTGTCCCCCAGCCTCTGGTGGTGATGAAATTTGGCATCACTCTGACCACAGCTGGGTCCTATCTAGAGAGCCACCCTCTGTCAGCCCCAGCTGGACCACGAGCGCCCTGAGGGACACCCAGGAGGCGGGGAAGATGTGCATGAGCAATGAACCCACCTGGGGCCCCACGCGGCTTGCACCCTCCATCCTCAGCCTCCCAGGCTAAAGGGACCTCAAGCCTTGGGAGGCTGACCCCACTCTCTGGCTGTCCCACCCCCTCTTCACACCATGTCTCATTCAGGGAGGCTTCCACCTGCCTGCCCTGCACACACGGCATGGACGGACTGGGAAACACTCGGGTTTGGCAATGTGGTGCGGATGACATCTCAAGCCTCTCCTCAGGACACCAGCCCAGGGCTGAGGGACGGAGGACACCTGCAGATGGGCAGGATACCACCCTGCGCCCAGCCTGAGCCCACCCTGAGCAGGGCTCCAGCCACACACCCTGGAATTTGGGCCCATGGTCCCACAGCTCCTGGGGCCTCCCAGGCTGACAGCCAGCTTCCTACTGACCCCCATCTAGAACCTCAGTGTTGGGGTTGACTGGTGTCCCCGAAAGACACGTCCAAGTCCCGCCCTGGCGCCCGTGATTGTGACTTTAGTTGGAAATATCGTCTTTGCAGGTGTATTAAGCTCTGGCTCTCAGGATGAGATCTCCCTGAGCCTAGAGCAGGCCCTGAATCCAGTGACTGGTGTCCCTGTAAAAAGAGGAAAGGGCAGAGAAGCAGAGACGCCCTGTGAGGACACAGGCAGGGGTGGCGGAACAAGTGGGTTTGAGTCCAGTTGGTGGAACTGCTGCAGCAGCCCCAGGGCACTCCTACCCCGCCGCCGGGATTCTCAGCACCCCCCCAGCTTTCACAGCCTCACCCGGCCCAGCCCTGGCTCCCTCCCTTCTCCCTGGAGCCCCTCTTCTCCCTCTCTCTGGCCCCTCTCTCAGCCAAAGCCAAGCCGTGGGCTCACAGGGGGTGGGCAACAGGAGGGCCTCCCCACTCGTGCCACCCGCACCCCTGGGAGCCCTTCTCACCTCCCACCTGCCTAGCCAAAACAAAGGATGGGGGTGGGGCCAAGTTTGGGAGGGGCCTGGGATTGATGAGGGCCCTCCCTGAACTGCGCCAGGATGCCAGGATCTCCAGCTGCTCCTGGGCACAGCAGGCCTCAGCCAGGGGAGTAGGAGGGCCCACAGAGGGAGTGGGTGGGCTCACGGAGGGAGTGGGTAGGCTCACCCAGGAAGTGGGTGGGCTCACAGAGGGCACCCGGAGAGGAAGTGGGTAGGCCTGCAAAGGGTCCCTACAGAGGGAGTGGGTGGGCCCAAAGAGGGCCACCACTGAGGGAGTGCGTGGGACCCCAGGGAGCCCTCAGGGGGCCACTGGTTGAAGGTGCCACCGCACCCCGGGTGAACCAGGTTGTGTGGGCTCCAGTATCCTGCGGGAGCAGGAGAGACTAAGAGGAAAATGGAGGCCAGGAGGAGGGGAGGCGCTGAGCCCACAAAGGAACACCCCTCGCCCTGCCGTCCCTCTCACATTCCCCAGCCCAGGCCTGAGCCCCAGAAGTGGGCCTGGGGGGCTCCCCGCCAGCCAGACACCTGCCATCCTTTTCCCGGGGAGGGGGGATGGTGCCGGGTGGGGCTCCGCAGTACGCCTGGTAACTGGGGCCGGGAGAGCCCAGCGCAGGCCCTAGACCAGGCGGAGAGCTGTCCCCGGTCCTGGCGAGTGTGGCCTGGCTGAGCCCGCCCAGGAAAGTCCAGGCCTGCTCGGTGATGACGGTGCAATATCTGCAGCCTCGGGGGCAGAAGCCCGGAAGCGGGAGGCGACGCGCACCTGGGGAGGGGAGGCGCACAGGACCGGTGGTCGTCACGGTCCCGGATGTGTGTAGACAAAGGGCGTCTGGGTGGAGAGGTGAGGGCCAAGTGGTGACATTTGCGGGCCTCGGAGCTGCTGCAGAGAAGAAGGGACTCGCGCGCCTCCGTGGGGAGGCGGGCCTGGGGGCGCCGTGGGCGCGGAAGGGGCGCCGCGCCGGGAGAGGCCCCCACTTACCCCTCGTGTCCCTTGCAGAGGAAGAAGAGCGTGCGCCAGGCGTGCGCGGCGGCCAGCAGCAGCGACAGGAGGCTGGCGAGCAGGCTGAAGCGGCAGGCGGCCGGCGGGCCCCACTCCTGCACCGTGAAGCGCTCGCGCTCCTGCACCGTGAGGTTGGCGCTCAGCCACATGCCCTCGGTGAAGAGCAGGCAGCGGCCGCGGAAGTCGTGGCCGTTCTCGGACAGCGGCACCACCACCACGAAGCTGAACAGGAAGGCCAGGAAGTAGCAGGCGCACTGCGCGAAAAGGAAATTGTTCAGCGCCATGGCCGGCCAGGGCGGGAGCCGCGGCGGCGGCGGGGAGGCCGCGGGGCCGTAGGGGCGCGGGCCGGGGCCGCCGAGGCTCCTGGCGCCGCTCGCGGGCCGGGCCTGGGCTGCGCGGGAGGCTGCGCAGTGGCGGCGCCGGCGGGTCCCGCGAGCCCCTCCCAGGACGCGTGCGCAGCGGCCGAGCGCGGGCAGCGCCTGCGGGCAGCACCGCGGACAGCTCCCGGCGCGCGCGGGCGGGGAACCCGGGGTCCCCGTCTGGCCCCGATCAAGCCGGAGAGGGGCGGTCTGCGGGGGGCGCGGGAATTTTACCAGCTCGGCCTGGGGAGACAGACCCTGCGCGGCTAACGACTGCGGGAGCCACCTGTGTGGGCCTCAAACAGGCCGGCTCTGGGTCCCCAGTTCCCCATCAGCTCGAAAGAAAGGAGGCCAGGAGAGAGACGGCGGGGCGGAGGGTGTTGGGGGACGCCCCCAGGATGCCCATAGTGAGGTGTAGGAGTGCGGTTTGCAGTCCAGGAAGTAATTCCTCTGCGGGGGTCCTGGAATGCAACGTATGGGAGAGGGGGCAGATCGCAAAGGAGTCGGGGTCCATGGGACTGGGACAGGGGTCATCCTCGGAGAGATGGGGAGGGTGAGGCCTGGTGTGGGCAGGACGGGGTGGGCCGGGAGCTTCTGCAGCGCCAGCCGTCCCCAGGGACGTGTGCTGCACCGCCTGACGCGGCCAGGACCTTGGAGCTGCATGTGTAAGATAAATAATGGGTGCCCCGAGCGCCTCATTAAGACATCTTTGCTGAGATGGGAGCCGCTGAGGCATTAATTAATTGAATTAATGCCTTTTCTAGCTTCTTTTAAGACTAAGTCACCTTTAGTTCAATTCCCAGAGTGAGGAAGCCCTAACATTGCTCCTCCTGGTTTAAAATTACATCAGCATTTTTGTTGCAGGCACTAAAAAATATTTTTGTTTTATTGACTAAGTAATATATGCTCATTTCTTAAGTCAAGTAATAGAGATATGTATACAATAAAACAGAAAGCGTTCTCATCCCCCTCCCTACCCCAACACACTACCAGGGGTGACCACTTTAATAGCCTGCCATCTATTTTTCTAGACATTTTGCTAAGCACATAAGCATTCTCACACAATTAACAAAAATGCTTCATGCCAGACATCGTTTTTTGAAGGCTGATTCTTTTTTTCAGCAAAATGTCAAGGACATTATTCCCTGCCTACATATACAGCTATTTTGTTCTTTTTAATAACTCCACAGCACTCCATAATCCTGATGATCCCCCAGTTTGCGTAACTGTTCCTCTTAAGGTGGATGTTTCCCATCTCCCGTTTTCCTGTCTCAAATGCTGTCACGTGAACAACCTTGGGCATGTATGTTTGTGTGCTTGTACAGGCATTTTTATAAGAGAAGTTCTTAGAAGAGGAATTGCTGGGTCATGGGGTATGCACATTTAAAATGTTGACAGATTGCCAAACTGGCTTCAAAACTGTTGTTCAAATTTACCCTTACATCTGAGTTGTAGCCCCCTACCCTCCGCAGCTGAGAAACAGCAGTTGTGTTCAAATCCTGCCAGTCTCTACAGCATGTGCTCATTGCTGTGGAAACAGACTCGCCTAGCACCATGAGGCTGAGCATATCTTCTTCAGCTTGTTACCCTTTGCAACTTATCTTCTGCGGATTGCATTTCATTTTGCAATCACTTTAAAGCCAAACCTTGAAGGACAGCCACCGTTCTCTTGGAGAAACCACTCAGGGTTTTTACCACTCTTGGAGTATCCCCAATTCTCCCCAAAGGGAGCCCACTCAGGAAATTCATCCCTACCCCTAACTTGGGCAAGAGTGGAAATCCCATGCACTCATTATCCAGCAGTTTGAACACAACTGAGCTGTTACACTTCCAGGCTTTGGCCGAAACGAAGGAGATGGCAGCTGGCAGGGGAGCTCCATCCTGGAAAGCACAAATTCCGCTGAAAAGATCTTAAACGTCTGCCACTTTAAAAGGTGCGAGACTCTGGCATTTCTGTGATTTGTTCTACTTAACCTCCAAGAATCAAAGACTTCTCTTGTCGTTTATATTAGTCGGGGTTCTCCACAGAAACAGAACCAATAAGATGGAGAAAGAGAGAAGGAAAGAGATTTTAAGGAACTGGCTCATGTGACTTTGGAGACTGGTAAGCCTCAAATCTGCAGGGTGGGCCAGCAGGCTGGAGACCCAGGAGAAGCCGGCAGGATTCCCTCTTCCTGGTGGGGGGAGGGGGTGGGGAGGTGGGGTCAGTCTTTGGTTCTATTCAGTCCTTCAGCTGGTTGGATGAGGTCACTGCTGTAGTTTGCATGTTTGTTCCCTCTGAAATTCATGTAGAAACTAGCAATGTGGCGGTTAGGCCTTTGAGAGGGGATCTGATCCCGTCCTTATGAATAGATGAATCTCTTCCAGGGTTAATGGCCTAACGGATTCATGGGTTGTCATGGGACTGGAACTGCTGACTTTATAAGAAGAGGAAGAGCGATGGGCTGGCACACTCAGCCTCCCCACCGTGGATGCTGCACCACCTGGGGACTCCACAGCAAGAAGACCCTCGCCAGATGCAGCACCCCGACCCTGGGTTTCCCAGCCTCCAGAAACTGTGAGACATAAACCTCCTTCCTTTATAGATGACCCAGGCTCTGGTGTTCAGTTATAGCAGCAGAAAACCAGCGAAGACACCCACCCACATGGTGGAGGACAATCTGCTTTACTCAGAGTTCACTGTTTAAATGTTGACCTTGTCCAAAAGTGCCCCCACAGAAATATCCAGAATAACATTTGACCACATATCTGGCACCTTGGCCCAGCCAAGTTAACACATAAAATGAACCATCTTTTTAGTGAAGTGATTCCAATCTACAGAAAATGTGGAAAACTCCAAGATTCACTTTTAAAAGCCAACATTACGTTAATACCAAAACCTTATCAAAATTATGGGGGAAAGAAAGAAATAGGAAATTTCACATACAAATATGGATGCAGAACACTTTCCAATAAAATATTGGCAAACTGAACACAACTCAATGTATTAAGAAGGTAAGAAAACGTGAATGAGTAGACTTTATTCTACAAATGAGAGAATAGCTTTGCTTTTGGAAATCGATCAGTGATACGCTACATCAACAAATAAGGGAGGCAAACCCACCTGTTTGTGTCAAGGAATATCAAAATGCATTTCCTATCATCGATTATCTGCTCCTGATTTAAAAAAAAAAAAAAAAGAAAGTAAAGAAAAGAAAACCTCTATGGCAAATAAAACTACCTAAATGTGGCCAAGACTAACTTAAAACAACATTATAAATCTGCACTCGTTCAAATCCGGAACACACAGGAGTGCTCACTGTTGCAACTATTATTGACCATTTTGGGGGCGATTCTACCTAATAAACGAAAACAAGAAAATAAAAAACAGTATGACTATGGAAACAAAGAGGCAAAATTATCTTTATTGGAGGATAATATGATTCTATACCTAGAAATCTTTCCCAAGACACTCTATAAAAATATTAGAATTTGCAGGTTAATTTTGTTCTGGGTCTGAAACCCGGCTTAGATCCAGGTGGCATGGCGTCTCACGTCCGGCAGCCCTTGGGATGGTTCCCTGCACATTCCATGAAGGTGTCAGGTGCACCAGCCCTTGGGATGGTTCCCTGCACATTCTACGAAGGTGTCAGGTGCACCAGAGCGTGCAGTGCCTCCGCTTTTCCTCCAGGAGGCCCAGGCCTGGTGTCCCTCTCCTCCGCTTTCTGTTGGTCAGGACACGCTGGCTCCGTCTTTGGCCTTGCTGCTCGTTGGGATACCTGAGCTCGCCTTGCTCCCGACGATTAGGTGGCCCCACCTGGTCTGTCTTATCCGGGATCCCGCCAGCCGCAGTGTTCTCAGGGCACCCAGTCCTGTGACCCAGCTCCGACCGTCATCCCGCTGAGCTTCTCTGTGATTCTGCCCCTCCCCAGCGCACCTTTCTTGCTCTGGTAAATGGGGACTCCTCTGCAGCCACCCTGCGGCCACCTGGGAGGGCGGCCTGGGTGCGTGCCTTTGCAGCTCGTCCACTGGAGCATGCCCCTGTCTCTGGGCTCTCACCCCCTCTCCTGCCGTCTGTCCTGGCCGTTCTATTTTACAGGAACGAGCAGCCACCTTCCAAGCTTCTCAGAGCCACTTAGATGAGTTTTCTGTCACTGCTGCCAGAAATTACTACGACTGCACAAATGGATTGCCGGACAGTTCTGGAAGCCGAAACGTCCCGGGGTCAGGAGTCTAAAATCAAGGCATCTGGAGGGCTTTGTTCTCTCTGGAGGCTTCGGGGGAGAATCTGTTTCCTGGCCTTTTCAGCTTCTAGAGGTTTCTGCCTTCCTTGGCTCTTGGCCTCTTTACTCTATCTTCAAAGCCAGCAACCCCAGTCCAGTCCTTCCCATGCTCCACCCCTCTGGTCTCTGCAGCTGGAAAAGGCTCCCCATGCTGACATTAGAACCGTCTGGATAATCCAGGATGCCTCCAACCTGAGGTCCTCAGCCTTAATCACATGCTCAGAGTTCCTTTTTCCAGAAAAGGGTAACAAACTCATGTGGACCCCTTTGGGGCATTATTCCGTCTGTCCCACATCCTAGGGACACCTTAGTCCTGCCTCCCAGGGCTCTTGTCTGGTGTTAAACCCTTGTATCCCGGGACACCTCTACCTTTTGGATAAATTCTTTCTTACCCAACATTTGTGCTCTGCTCACCTGTCCCATCCAGCACTCTCTGGTCCAGGCACACACATACCCCTGCCTCCTGCTGGTACGTGGTCCTCAGATCCTGCAGAGCCATCGGGGCGCGCTGGCCTCCACTCTCAGCAGAGCTCATTCTTTGACTTGGGTCACCAGCAGGAGAAATGGAGCAGCCCCTTCCTCGAGGGCCATGCGTTCCGCTTGCAAAGCAGACTCATGAATCATCTTCCAACAAGTGTTTTGGGTTGACCGTGACCCCAACAAAGATAGGTTGAAGTATTAACCCTCAGCACGTTAAAATGTGGTCTTATTTGGAGATAGGGTCTTTACACAGGTAATCAAGTTCAAAGAAGGTCATTGGGGTGGGCCCTCAGTCAACATAATTGATGTCCTTATAAGAAATTTGGTGACAGAGATACATAGAGGTAGAACACCTGAGAAGATGCAGGCAGAGATTGGGATGATGCTTTCTGCCAGGGTTTGAATGTGTCCCCCAAAATTCATATGTCGGAAACTGAATCCCCTGTGTGATAGTGCTGAGAGGTGGGGCCCTTCAGAAGTGACCCGGTCAGGAGGGCTCGTGAATGGATCGCTGCCACTACTGGGAAGCTGGGTTATTCTCCTTGGAAACAGACTCCTTATAAAGAAAGAATTGAACCCCTCTTTCTCTTGCATGTGTGGTCTCTCCTGCCCCTCTGCCTTCACCGTGGGATGACATAGCAAGGAGACCTCACCACGTGTCAGCACCGGGATCCTGGACTCAGCCCCAGAACGGTGAGGAAACAAATGTCTGTTGTTTAAGTCTCCCCATCTATGGCACTTCGTCTCAGCAGTCACAGAAAACTCACACACGAGGAAGCAAGCCCCTCCCGCCTGCCCGGAGGCTTCCGGAGGGCATGGGACAGCCCCAGACTTTGAGCATGTCGTCCCAGGTGGGGTTCCCTAGAAAGCAGACTCCGAGGCGGAGAACCACCCAGAGGTTTGTTGGAAAGGCTCTGTGACCACAGATGGGGAAGAAAACACAAAAACAGGAGAGAGCAGAGGGGCTGCTGGCCGAGACACGGTCCCAGGGGCGGCTCAGCTGACCCAGGGCCAAGGGCCTTGAGCCTTTGTAAGCTCATGTTGACCCATCACTGGAAGCAGCTGGCCTGGGACAGGCAGCGACCTGGGCTGAGACTGCATCAGAAGAGGCTGGCAGCTGGGAGCCGTCGGAGGCAGCTCACACGGCAGTCTGGGAAAGTTCTTCTCTCCTAAAGGGACCTGCCATGGAGGCCTGAGGCCGGCAAGGCAGCCGTGCCAACGTTGAGGGTCCCATCGCCTCAGGAGCTACGCCGCCCTGAGAGTTAAGCCCTGGGCTGGACCCCCACCTGTCCCTGCCCCCAACAGTAAGGGATGAGACCTTCGGGACAGGCTGCCAAGCAGGCCCTCTGCCCCCACACCCGGCCTTGACGGGAAGGGAGTCCAGCTCGGCTCTCAGCGTCCTTCTCCAGGCCTTCGGAGCAACAGCAACAGCCATCGGACCCATGCCTCTGTGACCCTACACGGCCTGGGCCTCTCGGGCTCCTGAGATAAGGCACCAGCCAGTGCACCTGCCCCCGACCCGATACAGCGCCTGGGGCACCAGGGTGAGGGTCCCTGACACAGCAGGGCTATCACTTCTGCAGCAGCCACAGCGACGGGGACAGTCAGTGACTGTCCATGACTGCCGGTGGTTCCTGCAGCCCCAAACCCCATGTGAGTGTGTTTGCTTCCCAGGACCACCCCTAGCTCAGGGGAACAGGCCCTGGACCTTGAGGTGTGTAGACAGGAGGACGGAGGGTGGGAGGTCCTCTCAGGAGCAACACCTGGGAGCCACCAGGAGCAGCAGGACTGGGCCGAGGGGGGTGCTCAGTGGCACACAGGCAACCCCACAGTCCCACGGGGTCAGGGCCTTCAGAACGGCCCCACAGAGGGGCAGGGGCTGGACTTTTGCACTCATACACTGACCCATCATTGGATGCGGGCTGCCTCCAAAATTAAATCCCAAAGCTTTAAAAGGCTGATAATGCCCACTCCTGGCACAGCCAGGAGAAGCTAAGATCGCAGCACCGGCTTTGACCCACTCACCACTTCCGAAACACAGGGGCTCGACAGAAAAGCCTCGTTTCATAGGGACATGTGTACACGAATGTTTATTACCACGGTTTGTACCAGCCGAAAGTGAAAACAACCAGAATGTCTATGAACCAGGGAGCAACTAAACAAATCCTGGCACCTCCTTACAGCGCAAAGTTTTGAGCTATTAACAGGAGCTGGGTCTGTGGGTATTGGCTTGAAGGAGTATCTGTCTAGTGCTAAATTTACAAAAGCGAATTGTAAAGTCATGTGTTTGTATGATCCCATTTTATTTTTTATAGTCTTTAAAATTTTAATATTTTTGCTGTTTACAAAAGCTCTTTTAAAGCTTAAATAATCTTTGATTACTTTTTTCTATTGTGAAAGAGGATCAACTTTTTTCTCTTATGTGGGTAGAAAATTGTATATTGAACTTGTTTTAGTTTTTTGAAATTTTACCTGTAAAATATTTTAAATTCACACACAAGCGGCATTGCCTCTGGACTGCTTTCCTTTGTCTTTGGTGTATTCTCATACGAATAGCACATTCTTTTCATGTGGACCTTGGCTATTTATTTCATCTTTTGGGTATAATTCCTTTTGTTATTTTACTTTAAGTTCTAGGATACATGTGCAGAACATGCAGGTTTGTTATGTAGGCATACACGTGCCATGGTGGTTTGGGGCACCTATCAACCCATCATCTAGGATTTAAACCCCGCATGCATTAGGTATTTGTCCTAATGCTCTCCCTCCCCTTGCTCCCCCACCCCCCAACAGACCCCAGGATGTGATACTCCCCTCCCTGTGTCCATGTGTTCTCACTGTTCCACTCCCACTTACGAGACAGAACATGCGGTGTTGGGTTTTCTGTCCTTGTGTCAGTTTGCTGAGAATGAAGGTTTCCAGCTTCATCCATGTCCCTGCAAAGGACGTGAACTCATCCTTTTTTATGGCTGCATAGTATTCCATGGTGTATATGTGCCACATTTTCTTTATCCAGTCTATCATTGAAGGGCATTTGGGTTGGTTCCGAGTCTTTGCTATTGTAAATACTGCTGCAGTAAACATACGTGTGCATGTGTCCTTATATTAAAATGATTTATAGTCCTTTGGATATATACCCAGTAATGGGATTGCTGGGTCAAATGGAATTTCTGGTTCTAGGTCCTTGAGGAATCGCCACACTGTCTTTCACAATGGTTGAACTAATTTACACTCCCACCAACCGTGTAAAAGCCTTCCGATTTCTCCACATCCTCGCCGGTGTGTGGCTACCGTCTACACACATGTGTGAGAGGAGAGACACTGTGCCCCAGCTGTGTCACTGGGGCTGGGGAGGACGCGCCCGCTCCCTCTGTGGAGGAATGTCACCTGGAACCGCAGGCATGGTCTGGCCGCCCCCACTGCCCCGCAGGCTGCAGAGCTCCCTCCTATCCTTGTCCTCTGCTGCAGCACTACCCCCACCTCAGGGATGCTTTGCTTTCCTCCTTCCTGGCAGCTTCCAGTCGGGTTCTGTCTGTCCTGTTACCTGAGGCCTGGAAGGACCTAGAACAGCTGGCTTTGGCCAGGTGTGGGACGGAGTCCAGAAATACACAGCACAGGGCCCAGGTGCACCTGGGACTTCTCTAAAGCAGGAGGGTATACGCAGAACACTCCGGAAAGAGTCCCGTCAGCAGGCACTCCCTCGCCCCCACCACATCCCATGTGAGGGAAGCTGGATCGGGTGGAACGGCCAGGCCAGCAGGCAGTGCCCTCAGGCTCGAAGCAGGGCCCATGGATGGCTCCGCAAGGCCTCTGGTCGAAGGACAGGACGGACAGGGCTGGAGGAAGAAGCAAGGCTGGAAGAGTCAGTGGAGACTCAGAAAGCAAACCACAGGAGATCTAATGCCTTCATGTTTCACCCCATTTTCTTGGCTCCTATTGAGGGCAGACATAAGATCATATAAAGAAGACTGACCTCCATCTGAAAGATGGCTGAGGGGCACTGCTCATCACCTCACTCACTGCACGCCACCTGAGTGTGCCACAACGGAGTCCTCCCTGCACAGGAGAGAAGTGAGTGGTGCCAACCACTCCAGAAGAACTGCCACATGAAGACCCCTGCAAAGGTAGGCGTGGGTGCATGGGGGATGAGGGGGTGAATAAATGAATTATTACATCAGTAGGAGAGTGACGAATGGATGAGAGGATGGGTAGGTGAGTGGATGGATGGATGGATGCATGGATGGGTGGATGGAAGAGTGGGTGGGTAGACAGATGCATGGATGAATAAGTGGGTGGGCGGATGGAGGGGTGGGTACATGGATGGGTGGGTGGATGGATGGAGGGATGCATGCCTAGATGGATGGTTGTTTGGTTGGATGGATGGGATGGATGGATGGATGGATGGATGGATGGATGGATGGATGGATGGATGTTTGGGAGGATGGATAGATGGTGGCATGGATGAACATATGGGAAGATAAATGGCTGAGTGGGTGGGTAGATGGATGTGTAGGTGGATGAATGATGAATGAGTCAGTGGATGGATGAAAGGGTGGGTGTATGGATGGATGGATAAATGGATGAATGGATGGGTAGATGGTTGGATGGTTGGGGGAATGGATGGTTGGGTGGATGGATGGATGAGTGAGTGGGTAGGTGGATGGGTAGGTACACGGGTGAGTGAGTGGGTGAATGAAGGGGTGGGTGGATGCATGAATAGATGTGTGGGTGGGTAGATATTTGGGTGGGTGGATGGATGGGAGGGTGGTAGGGAGGATGAAGGGTAACTAAATGTATTGATTTATTACTCACACATTGATGAATATATGAGTAGGTGGGTAGGTGGATTGATCAGTAGAGAGATGAGGGTGAAGAATGTTAACAAATCCTTACAGCCATACTTTGGAAAATACCAGCAGGCTGATTCTGGCGAGGTCATAGGAGATGATCCCTGATAGAGGAAAGCAGAATGTTGATGTGCTGATTTAACCTGAGGAGTGACTGTTTGCAAGACTAAAATACCAACATCCCTACTCAAACTGCATTTGCTGTCAGCAGTGCTATCTGAGAAGGCACCATTAGAAGTCATCTTGGAGAGCATGCAGTCAGACGGGGAATGAGATTACGTCATGATAATGAGCTCAAGCTAAGCGCACACCTGCCCAGGTGGCTACAAGCACTTGATGTCTGAAACGGGGCTCCCTCTACCTGGACAGTTTTGGGAAGGGCATGGTCAATGGTGGCCTCCAGGCCTTCCTCCTTCTGTGACTCCATGGCCATCTTTATGATTATCTTGCTCCTTATGACTCGCACATTATTTCTCTGAGCTTATTCTGTTGCTTTTCCAGCTTCTTCAGTTTAAAATCTTGACCTATTCATATTCAATTTTAATGAATCCATTTAAGTCTGTACATTTTCCTCTTGGTAACACTTTAGCCATATCCCTTAAGTTTTGACATGAAATGTTATCATGGCCATTTGTCTACAGATAGTTGACAGTTTCTATTTTTACTTTAACACCTGCTAAAATAATTAGCAGTGTATTTCCCACTGCACTCATTTTGAAGGACTTTCTTTTTGCCATTGATTTCTGATTTTATTGCATTGTGGTTACAGAAGTTGGCTTTACGTGTTAATTTTTTACGTCATCAAAATTCTCTTGGTCATCTAGTGCACAGTTTTTTAATGTTCTTGCTGTGTTAAAAAATATTTTTTATTTGTTGAATGTGTATTTCTATGTGTCCATTAGATTAAGCTTTAATTTCTTACATTTATTTATAGTCTATTAAATTCTTCAGTTCTGGGGTAGGTCTCCCACCATGACTATGGATTAGTAATTTTCTTTTTTTGCTTTATGTATTTTTTAATTATATATTTCAGTTTATGACTCTCAGGTATTTTTCTTTTTTGAGGTGGAGTCTCGCTGTGTCACTTGGGCTGGAGTGCAATCTCGGCTCACTGCAGCCTGTGCCTCCCGGGTTCAGGTGATTCTCCTGCCTCTGCCTCCCAAGTACCTGGGATTACAGGTGAGCACCACCACGCCCAGCTAATTTTTGTATTTTTTGTAAAGACAGCGTTTCACCGTGTTGGTCAGGCTGGTCTCGAACTTCTGAACTCAGGTGATCGGCCCACCTCGGCCTCCCAAAGTGCTGGGATTACAGGTGTGAGCCACCACACCTGGCCGATTGTTCTCATTTTTAATAATCAATACCTATTTGAACTTAACAATACACTAACATTATTGTGCTTGTATTTCCTCGCCTGTGAAATGTGACTAGCAGCACCAGGCTCACGGCATCAAGAGGATTCATGAGAGAATCCACATGCGGCACGCAGCAGAGCACCCGGACGGCAGCAGTAATGACAGCCGGGGGCTGGCATCAGCTCCCAGGCGCCCTTCTCCTCTGCTAGAGCACATCTTCTGGCAACTCCTTCAGAAAGTCAGAGGACTATGGGAGCTGAATGGTTTTCTTTTCTTTTCTTTGTTTTTTTTTTTTTTTTTTTTTTTTTTTTGGATAGAGTCTCACTGTATCACCCAGCAGCACGATCTCGGCTCACTGCAACCTCCACCTCCTGGGTTCAAGCGATTCTCCTGCCTCAGCCTCCCGAGTCACTGGGATCACAGGTGCTGACACCACACCTGGCTGATTTTTGTATTTTTAGTAGAGACAGGGTTTCTCCGTGTTGGCCAGGCTGGTCTCCAACTCCTGACCTCAGGTGTCCACCTGCCTTGGCCTCCCAAAGTGCTGGGATTCCAGGTGTGAGCCACCCCACCCGGCCGGTCTTATTTTCTATCTGCATATAAATGGTGGATTGCCCAAGGATTTTTACCTCAAAACTGGGAAGACTCTGCAGTCTTAACGTGTCCTCCCAACACTGCAGATGAGAAGGCGGGCGTCGATCCATCCTTGTTCCGTGTGGATGATTCGGGCCCCCCGCCCCCGCCCACCCAGCTTTGATCCACCTTGCACTCTGATGCAGAAGGAATGGATCTGGGTGCTGGTTATTTGTGTTTATCCTGCTTGGCACTTGGCGAGCTCTTTCAGTGAGGCCAGCACCCGCCTTCAGCTCTGAAAAGGTACGGAGATTGAAACACAGCCCTGACTGTTGTCCCCATCCCGGCACCTCCCCCTTACCCCCTCCTCCTGGAGTCCTGTGAGAGCGCTGCTATGGCCTCTAGACCATCCTCACATCTCAGGTTGCCTTTTGGGCTTCCCAGCCCTTCCTGTTGTGTCGCTCTCCAGTCGATGCCCTCGGCACCATTGCCCAGCTCCCCGCTTCTCCCACAGACGTCCACTCTGCCTCCCAGCACTGGAGGCATTCTTGATTTCGTTCTTAATGACTTTTTTTTTTGAGATGGAGTCTTGCTCTGTTGCCCAGGCTGGAGTGCAGTGGTGCCATCTTGGCTCACTGTAACCTCTGCCTCCCGGGTTCAAGCGATTCTCCTGCCTCAGCCTCCTGAGTAGCTGGGACTATGGGCACATGCCACCATGCCCTGCTAATTTTTGTATTTTTGTTAGAGACGGGGTTTCCTCATGTTGGCCAGGCTGGTCTTGAACTCTTGACCTTGTGATCTGCCCACCTCTGCCTCCCAAAGTACTGAGATTACAGGTGTGAGCCACCCAACCTGGCCATGACTTCTTTTCATTGCAAGACCTCTCATGGGTTGTCTGCAATACCTAGCGGCCTCGTTTCTCTCTGAGGACACACAGTCACACTTGCTCCAGGTCCTCTGACGGCTCCACTGGTTCTGCTTCTCCTTCTCCTTGTGCAGGTTCACACTTCTCTTCCACAGTATGGACTTTCCTTGGAAGTTGAGCAAGGCTTGACTGTGAGGTCCCGTTGCAGCGGAGCCTCCCCGCAGGTCCTCTGCTGGATTCCTCTGCCACAGCCCTTGTGGGAAAGGCTGAAGCTTCAGCTGAGACGTGAACGGCTCTGTCATCAGCGGCAGTGCCGGCCGGGCCAGGCCTGGCTGGGGTCACCTGGTAGGGATTGGGCACAGAGGCTCCCACTCCTCCCAGGACCACCAGATCCTGTCTCAGAACTGAGATCCACAGTCACCGATGCCGTCCACGGGCAGAGCCTTCTCCACTGCAGCGACCCAAGGTGGGGTAGGATGGCAGTGTGTGCAGGGGTGACCAACCATTGCCCCCGTGAGAAAGCTTCGCCTGCAGGTGTGCAAGCAGGAGGCCGAGAAAATGGCCTGCACAGGTCTTCGGGAGGTGCAGAAGCTTGGGTGCAGTCAGGAAGGAGGAAGTGTCCCGCAGGAATGCCAGCTTGGAGAACCTTTACGCTTTATGTGGCACTTTCTTTTCGAAAGGGAAAATTCCGTATCTCGGGAAAGCAAACATGAAAAGCTTGAAAGCCTTTCTATTTGAAGGCCAATTGCAAAGCGTCACATTTGCGCACATTGGCAAAGACATCGTGCCTGAAAAAAGTGCAAATTGCTACTTCGCTGCATGTAAATGAACCACTAATTGCTTTTTGCAAACAATATTTATGCAAATGGCCCCACACTCTGCAAAGCTGCACAGATTATCCATTTGCACGTACATTGGTCTCCGCCCTTCCTTTCATCTCTCAGCGAGCGGAAGAACTGCAGACACCAGCGAGCTGGCCAGCCCCCACCACACACTCACACACACACACACACACACACACACACACACACAGACATACACACACATACACACATACACGCATATATGCATACATACATACACACATATATACACACACACAGACATACACACACAGGAACATATAAACAGACACACACACATACACACACACAGACATACACACAGGAACACATAAACAGACATACACACACACATATACACACACACATACACACACACAGACATACACACAGGAACATATAAACAGACACACACACATACACACACACAGACATACACACAGGAACACATAAACAGACATACACACACACATATACACACACACATACACACACACAGACATACACACAGGAACATATAAACAGACAGACACACACACACACACACTTCTTTCCTCTGTGTTCCTGCAGGTCCCTCTCGGCTACGTCCTTCCCTGCTCTCTCCCTATTATGTCTGCCCCAGAGCCCCACAGGAAGAGAGCTCAGTGTCCCTGCCTTGTGCATACAAAGGTCCCGTTCTCAAAGCCTCTGCCCCCACGTGAACGTAGAGGCCTAAGCCCTCCGCCCTGCTGCGGGAACTGACACCATCAGGCTCCTTCAGCAAAGCCCACGGACAATCCGGGGACTTAGAAAAACTTTCTGCAAGGCACAACACCATTTTTCTAACACGTAAAGACTTTCTAGAAATCAATCAGAGCAGGGCCTACACGTTAACAGAAGAATATGATCAAGTAAGATAAACAGGTGCAGAAAATAAAATCGACTACTTCTTAAACACGTGAAGAGTCTGAAAATCCTTCACAATAAGTAAATGCACTTAACACTCCCTAAGAGGACTTCTGAGCCCCCAAGGCGAATGGCATCTGCCTCGGTCTGCGTCTCCCCCAAATCCTCCAGAGTCAGTGCAGGTCGACAGGAAGAAGACGTTTCAGAACTAAAAGACTTGAATCTACGCATGGAAAGGCTGATTCCCATGGATGCGTGAGATAAGTAACCAGGCATGGCCACCTCTGAGAACAGATCTAATGAAACTTATGTTTCAAAAACCAAGTAAAAATAACTTACAAGAGCAAAGGAGCCCACCTGGCATCAGACTTCTCAAAAGTAACAGCAAAGCAGGCAAAAAAGAGCGACGTTTTCCAAACGTCAGTGAAAGACTGCACCAAGCATTTTTTATCTGTAGAGAAAATATGTTGGTGTTTCTGGAAGGTCATGGCTTTCTGAGAAGAAATTGCTGGTAACTGGCGTTGATGGATGCCTGGAAGGGAAACCAGCCTGGGAAGATTCAGACGGTGGAACAGCAGCAGAGGCCCAGCGGCTCACACCTGGAGTCCCGGCACTTTGGGAGGCTGAGGTGGGAGGATCATTTGACCCCAGAAGTTTGAGGATGCAGTGAGCTGTGATGGCACCACTGCACGCCAGTCCAGGCAACGGCGTGACATATCAACTCAAAAGAGAGAGAGAGGGAGAAAGAGAGAAGAGAAAGAAGAGAGAGAATGAGAGGAGGGAGGGAGAGAAGGAAGAGAGGGAGGGAGGGAAGGAGGGAAGGAGGGAAAGAAAGGAGGAAGGAGGGAAGGAAAGGAGGGAGGGAGGGAGGGAGGGAAAAGGTGGACAGGTTTATCTCCCTTTTGGCATGCGTTCAGGTTTCAAGGCCAGATGAAACTCAGGGCCATTTCTTTACAACCCAGAGAATGATAGAGCTGGGAGCTTTCCCTTCTCTTCTCAGGGAGGATTTGCTCACGTTAGAAAGCAAGGTTGATCTTACACTGCCCCGTGGCTGACACAGCTCCTACATTCGCTCTAAGCCTCGTGGTTTTCAGGTGTCCCTCCTGTACAGCGAAACTCCCTTCTGCACAGGCAGGCTCCCCTGGGTGTCACCACCTTGTCCCCGTGGGGAGGAGTCACGAGGAACCGAGGCCAATATATTCTGTCCATAAAAAATGGGTCTCCCTGTAATCCGGAAATGCCACGCTCACTGGAAGGATGGTCAGGGGCGTTGGAACCACGGAGACTCCACCCGGAGTGCGGGCTGGGAAATGACGGAGGCCGAGGCTGCTGGGCTTCATTCTCGGAAAGCCAGGCACTCCGGCCTCCGATGTTTACGGGAGGGACTTGGGAGCATGCAGAGAGCCCGACACCTGGAGGACAACGGCATTCCTAAGCTTGCTTTAAAGATAATAATATCCGTTCTTGCAAAACGCAGGAATTAAGAGAACGGATGCGCTATGGCAGAGCCCTGTAGCGAGCGCATCTGCCCCTAGGGGGCGCCGTCCCCTCCTGCCTCCGGGAGCGCCCTGCCCTGCGGGCGGAGGAGCTGTCCTTTCAGCACTTCCCTTCCTTGGTACGCTCGCTTTCGCTTTGCGCTGTGGACTCGCCCTGGATTCTTTCTTGCGTGAGATCCAAGCACCCTCTCCCGGGGTCTGGGCCGGACCCCGTCCTGTAACAGGATGAATGACCTAAGCATAGGTGTACAAATACATAAATATCTAGTCAAGCTTTCCTTCGGATATCAAGGCTATGGAAAACACGTTTTTGTTTTTGTTTTGTTTTGTTTTTTTGAGATGGAGTCTCACTCTTGTTACCCAGGCTGGAGTGCAGTGGCGTGATCTCAGCTCACCACAACCTCCGCCTCCCGGGTTCAAGCGATTCTACTGCCTCAGCCTCCCGAGTAGCTGGGACTATAGGCGCCCGCCACCACGCTTGTCTCATTTTCGTATTTTTAGTAGAGACCGGGGTTTCTCCGTGTTGGTCAGGCTGGTCTCAAACTCCTGACCTCGTGATCCATCCACCTCGGCCTCCCAAAGTGCTGAGATTACAGGTGTGAGCCACCGCACCCAGCTATGGAAAACGGTTTTAACAATGCAAGAACTTAGAGAATTCTGAACCATGAGCCTTTCTCTTTTTTTTGAGATGAAGTCTCGTTGCAATGTCCAGGCTGGAGTGCAATGGTGTGATCTCGGCTCACCACAGCCTTCGCCTCCCGGGTTCAAGCGATTCTCCTGCCTCAGCCTCCCGAGTAGCTGGGATTATAGGTGCACACCACCACACCTGGCTAACTTTTTTTTGAATTTTTAGTAGAGACCTTTAGAACCATGTTAATGCTTCACATGCTCAAACATAAATAAGGAATTAAAATTAATTTAGAAACCAGAAATGCTTGGAGAAATAACTGCAGAAGGGAAAATGAGAGTCTTGAACTTCAGAAGTAATAAAAAATGAGAGGGACGTGTCAAAAGGACATGGGGTGGCCAAAAGTAGCTCCCAATGGCATCAGTCGGGAAATCTGTGCAGCAAGATAAATAATAATCACACTGAACTAAAATAGCTAAAATAAGAATGCATGGGTCTATATTGCTGTAAATAATTAAATGAATAATGAATAAATATATAAATTATAAAAAATTGAAAAGAAAACTATGGTCATTAGAATTGTTTAAATCAGTGCATAGGTTGGTAGATGTTAAGACACAGCTGTAGAGAAAATTACTCCCTGTAAAGGTCTGAAGAAATTATCCAGCGGGCAGAGCAAAGAAATGAAAAGACAGAAGATACGCAGGAGCATGGAGAAGGAAAGAAAGAAGAAGTCTACCTCCTCTCTCCCTGGAGCGCCGGGAGAGACGGGAACCGAGACCATGTTTGAGCGACCGTGTACGGGTCCCCAAAGCCACCTCCAAACATGAGATTTGCCAAAAGGACTCACAGGACTCAGCACATCGTCATACTCATGGCTAAGATTTCTTATGGCAAAAGAATCCACAGAGAAATCAGCAAAGGGAAAAGGCTCACGGGGTGAAATCCGGAGGAAACAAGGCAAAAGCTTCCCGGAGCTCTGACTCGGTTTAGATCTGTGTCCCCGCCCGGTCTCACGTCAAACTGTGGTCCCCAGGGCTGGAGGTGGTTCACGGGGTCACACGAACGGTCTAGCACTGTCCCCCGTGGTATTGTCCTCATAAGGATGAGTGAGTTCTTACGAGATCCAGTTGTTTAAATGCAGGAAGCCGTCCCCACTCACTCTCTCCCTCCTGCTCTCCATGTAACACGCCTGCACCCTGTTCTCCTTCCACGATGACTGGAAGCTTCCTGAGGCCTTCCCAGAGGCTGAGCAGATGCCAGCATCATGCTTCCTGCACAGCCTGCAGAACTGTAAGCCAAGTACACCTCTTTTCTTTATGAATTACCCAGTCTCAGGTATTTTTATAGCAATGCAAAAATGGACTAATACAAGTCCTTTCCTAATCATAGTCACATAAGATGAGCTTAATTCCCCCAGCAACAAATTGTGATGACGCAGGTGAGTTACTGTCTACCAGGGAAGCTCATCAGAGTTGCAGTACTTAGGGATTCGAGCTAGTCACACAGGCACCCCCTGCCTAGTTGCACCCCAAAACTCCAGACTACCAGAGGAAAAGCCGGTGTTTAGCATACACTAACTTTGCTGTTTGCACAAACTGTTTAGGGACAATGAGCCGCTCACTCTTAGTTCTAGAAATGACAAGCACCCTCCTGAAATCCATGTTTGGAATTGTGAGTAGCCTTTCTAAGGGTAAGCAAGTCTCAGTCTCAGCCATTTCCTTCACCGAGACAACGGCTGAGAAGTTTCCAGAATTCATGAAAGACAGGGATTCTCAGATTCACAATTCCTAATAACTTCTAGGAAGAATAAATAAAATTAATCACATAGCCAATTCTATCTCAGTGTATAACTACAGAACATCATGACAAAGAGACTATATTAAGAGTAAAGAGCAGGCTGGGCGTGTTGGCTCACGCCTATAATCCCAGCACTTTGGGAGGCCGAGGCAGGTGGATCACAAAGTCAAGAGTTCAAGAGCAGCCTGGCCAAGATGGTGAAACCTGTCTCTATTAAAATACAAAAACCAGCCAGGTGCGGTGGTGGGCGCCTGTAATCCAGCTACTCCAGAGACAGGCGGAGAATTGCTTGAACCCAGGAGGCAGAGATTGCAGTGAGCCGAGATCGAGACAGAGCGAGACTCTGTCTCAAAAAAAAAAAGAGCAAACAGCGAAAACCAGAAGTGCTGGTTTGCTAGGCTTGCCATAACCAAACACCACAGACAGGGAGGTTTACACAAGAGAAATTGCTTTTGGCAGGTTTGCTTTGCGCTAAGGCCGCTCTGCTCACCTTCTGGATAACCACCTTCTCACTGTGCCCTTCCATGGCCTTTCCGCCGTGTGTCTCTGCCTCTTATTCTAAGGACACCGGTCAGCTTGGATTACGACCCCCCACAGAGGCCTCGTTTTTAACTTAATCACCTTTTATGTCCCTTAGCCAAACACAATGACATTCTCAGGTACTGGGGATTGGAACGTCATACCGGGGCTGGGGACACAATTTCGCTCCTAATGGCAGTAACCTACAAGAGAACTGTAATTCAGCTGACTTCTTAACAGCAACAACAGAAGCCAGAGCGGAGTGAAGAAATGTCTTCATTGTGCTGACAGAAAATATCTGTCAACCTGGAATGTTTATTTTTTGAGTCAGAGTCTTGCTTCGTCGCCAGACTGGAGTGCCATGGTACAATCTCGGCTCACAGCAACCTCCGGCTCCCTCAGCCTCCGGGTAGCTGGGACTACAAGCACACGCCCCCACACCCGCCTAGTTTTTTGTATTTTAGTAGAGACGGGGTTTCACCATGTTGGCCAGGCCTGGCCTTGACCTCCTGACCTTGTGATCCACCCGCCTTGGCCTCCCCAAGTGCTGGGATTACAGGCGTGAGCCACCACGCTGGGCCAACCTGAAATTTTATACCCAGCAAAATTCCCAGTTAGGGTGGTAGCTGTATTTTTTAAGACACCTTCAACAAACAAAAATTAAAAACTGAACAGTCACATTCCTTCAGTGAAAGAATTCCTAAAGGATAGTTTTCAGAGAGAAACAAATTAAATCCAAAAGAAGGAGTGAGAGTCAAGATGTAGTGGTGTGGGGGCTGGGTACTGTGGCTCACGCCCATAATCTCAGCACTTTGGGAGGCCGAGGGGGGCGGACCACCTGAGGTCAGGAGTTCAAGACCAGCCTGGCAACATGGTAAAAGCCTGTCTCTACTAAAAGTACAAAAATTAGCCAGACGTGGTGTCTGGAGCCTGTAATCCCAGTTACTCGGGAGACTGAGGCAGGAGAATCGCTTGAACCCAGGAGACGGAGGTTGAAGTGAGCTGAGATCACGCCACTGCACTCCAGCCTGGATGACAGAGTGACTCTGCCTCAAAAAAGAAAAAAAAAAAGTAGTGGCGAGGGGAAAATATAAAATATGTAAGTAAATCCAGATTAGATTAATTATTATTAAATAATGATAAGGACAAATTTTGTGATATGAAAATAAGACGAAACTGAAATAATAATTCACAATAACATGCACAGAATAATATAATTCAGATAAAATATTTTAACATCCTTTTCATGTCCTAGAGGATTGTATAGATTGTATAGATTTTGATTGCATTTGGACTTTTTAGCCAAGTATGCATGTAGCTCCTAAAAATAAAAATGGAATTTGGAAAGAAAGGAGAAGAAGAAAAAAATGCCTCAACCCCACAGAAAACGGAAAACAAGGGAGAAAGAAGCCAAGGAAAATCACAGGAAAATAAAAATCACAAAATAAAACTGTAGAAACGAATCCAAATGTGTCGATAAATGTGAATAAACTGAACTTGAAATTTAAAATAGAGCTTCGACAAAACCAAATCCAGCTATAGACTCTCATAAGAGATGCAAAATATAAAAACCCCAACAATTTAGTTTTCAAAAAGAAATTTTAAAAAATAGCGAATACTTCATTTTCTTAAAGTTTATGAAGTTATATTAATATCAAACAAAATAGATTTCAAGCAAAAACGCATTTGTAAGGATTCAGGGATTACTATAGAATGACAAAAATAGCCTCAGATGTACATCAACAAAAAATGTGCAGTATTACAGCGAAAAGTTGACAAGTTGACATCAGAGTGGAAGATTTTCCACTTCATAACTGAAAATCGTAAAAACTAATGAGGATCAGAAAGAAGAGAAAAACACAGTGAAGAGGAACGATCTAAGGAGATGCAGCTGAGGTCACACTAGAAAAAGGAAATGTGTGACCTAAAACTGCACAGATGGTAATACCATAGATAGTTAAAATCCTCGAGTTAGGAATCCAAATCAAGAAACAGGAAAATAAACATGCAATAAACACAAGAAAGTAAAAGAAAAGGAAAGATAAAGGTGTGCGCAGAAATGAATGAAACAGAGACCAACAATCACTAAGAATGACTGGCCAGAACTAGATTTTTTTTGGGGGGGGGATGGAGTCTCGCTCTGCTGTCCAGGCTGGAGTGCAATGGTGTGATCTCAGCTCACTGCAGCCTCCGCCTCCCGGGTTCAAGCGATTCTCCTGCCTCAGCCTCCTGAGTAGCTGGGACTACAGGTGTGTGCCACCGCACCTGGCTGATTTTTGTATTTTCGGTAGAGCTGGGGTTTCACCATGTTGGCCAGGCTGATCTCAAACTCCTGACCTCCGTGATCTGCCCACCTTGGCCTCCCAAAGTGCTGGAATTGCAGGCATGAGCCAAGCCCAGTCAGAACTAGATTTTTGAAAAACAAAATAGTAAAACAGACTAAGTGCTCTGTAAGTATCATTTTAACTGAACCCCACAAGTTTTCATAAGTAGTTATTATGCAAATCTAAACATTTTCTAAATTCCTTTATGACTTCATCTTTGAAAATCAATTATTTACACGTATGTTTTTCATTTGACAACTATGGATTTTGTTACTACCTTTTGTTACTGATTTCCAAGTTTACCGCAGTTTGATGAGAGAATATGGCCCCAGCAACCTACTTTCTGGTATTTTTGAAATGTGGCCAACTTTAGAAAAAGCCCCACGGGAGCCTAAAGAGCAGGTGTGACCTCGGATTGAGCGCAGCTGCTCCCTGAGTCTATTCAATCAAACTTAACTGTGCTCCCACGCCTTCCATATCCTTGTACTTTTTCAGAGTTGTCAGTTATCTGTGACTACTGAACAGTTGAAATGTGACCCGTGCAACTAGTGTGAGAAGCTGAATTTTAAATGTTATTCGATGTTAGTTCATGGAATTTTTTTTTTAAGGCGAAGTCTCGCTCTATCGTGTAGGCTGGAGTGCAACGGTGCAACCTTGGCTCGCTGCGATCTCTGCTTCCCAGGTTCAAGCGATTCTCCTGCCTCGGCCTCCCAAGTAGCTGGGATTATAGGCACCAACCACCACACCTGGCTAATTTGTGTATTTTTAGCAGAGATCGGGTTTCACCATGTTGGCCAGGCTGGTCTCTAACTCCTGACCTCAGGTGATCCACCCGTCTCGGCCTCCCGAAGTGCTGGGATGACAGGTGTGCCCCAGTGCCCTCAGCTTAGCCGGGCATGGTGGCCTGAGGCTGTAATCCCACGTACTCCAGAGGCCGAGGCACGAGAATCACTTGAATCTGGGAGGCAGAGGTTGCAGCGAGCCAAGGTCCCGCCTGCCACTCCACCCTGGGGGACAGCGTAAGAAAGAGACATATACTGTGTCTCAAATTAAAAAATTAACCCATTAAATTCCTATTTTATACCACATGCACATTGAATTCCACGTGGATTGAAAACTAAAATGTGGAAAGGCAAACTAGAAAACTGTTCAGAGGAAGCTTGGGAGAACATGCTCGTGATACCGATGGGCAGGACGGTTTCCCAAGCAAGACGCAGTGGAAGCAAACAGTAACGGGGCATCCTGGCAAATCTGTCCGGCGCAAAGTGCACAATGTGGGAAGGTGAAAACCAGGCTGCAAAGTGAAAGGCAAATGCAGAAGTGGAGAAAATGGCCACAATGCACATCACTCAGAAAGAACTGGAATCCAGAATATCTAAAGAACCCTTATAAACGAAAAAGGCATCCAACCCAGCTGAAAAGTGAGCAGAGGGTATGGCCAAGGTCATTGTGCCCCCAACTCGTCACACAAGGGACACTGGCTCCCTGCCACCTTCCAGCCCTGCCTGACTCCTCCCCAGAGAGGACTGGGCCACCTGACAGGCAGGCGGCAGGCATGGGTCTCCACCTCGCTGCACGGAACGAATCTCTTCAAAGGCTCAGGACCTGGGCTCTTTCCTGCTCCCCTCTCTGCCCTGGACCTTTGCAAAGCAACCACCCTGGACAGTCTGCCGGCTTTGCCTCCCGACGCACCCCAGGTAGAGGGCCCCACCACGCACCTGTGCATGGCTTTGTCCCCTCCTCCACCCTTGCTGTGCAGTGCAGAGAGTGACTCCCCAACACCTGTAGCACCTGTGCATGGCCTCGTCCCCTCCTCCACCCTTGCTGTGCAGTGCAGAGAGTGACTCCCCAACACCTGCAGCCCCTGTGCATGGCCTCGTCCCCTCCTCCACCCTTGCTGTGCAGTGCAGAGAGTGACTCCCCAACACCTGTAGCACCTGTGCATGGCCTCGTCCCCTCCTCCACCCTTGCTGTGCAGTGCAGAGAGTGACTCCCCAACACCTGCAGCCCCTGTGCATGGCCTCGTCCCCTCCTCCACCCTTGCTGTGCAGTGCAGA
>PVKP010020077.1:0-41332 GCA_004027715.1 Plecturocebus donacophilus | reverse complement strand
TGGTGATGTAATCTCTGAGTACTTGTTTGTTCACAAAAAATTTTATTTTTCCTTCACTTATGAAGCTTAGTTTGGCCGAATATGAAATTCTAGGTTGAAAGTTCTTTTCTTTAAGGATGTTGAATGTTGGCCCCCACTCTCTTCTGGCTTGTAGGGTTTCTGCTGAGAGATCTGCTGTGAGTCTGATGGGCTTCCCTTTGTGGGTAACCCGACCCTTCTCTCTGGCTGCCCTTATCATTTTCTCCTTCATTTCAGCCCTGGTGAATCTGACGATTATGTGCCTTGGGGTTGCTCTTCATGAGGAATATCTTTGTGGTGTTCTCTGTATTTCCTGGACTTGAATATTGGCCTGCCTTGCTAGGTTGGGGAAGTTTTCCTGGATAATATCCTGAAGAGTATTTTCCAGCTTGGATTCATTCTCTTCGTCACATTCAGGTACACCTATCAAACGTAGATTAGGTCTTTTTACATAGTCCCATATTTCTTGGAGACTTTGTTCATTCCTTTCTACCCTTTTTTCTGTCATCTTGCCTTCTCATTTTATTTCGTTGAGTTGATCTTCAACCTCTGATATCCTTTCTTCTGCTTGGTCAATTCGGCTGTTGAAACTTGTGCATGCTTCGCGAAGTTCTTGTGTTGTGTTTTTCAGCTCCATCAATTCACTTATATTCTTCTCTAAGTTGTCCATTCTCGTTAGCATTTCGTTAAATCTTTCAAGGTTCTTAGTTTCTTTGCACTGGGTGATAACATATTCTTTTAGCTCACAGAAGTTTCTTATTATCCATCTTCTGAAGCCTGATTCTGTGAGTTCCTCACACTCATCCTCCGTCAGGCCTTATTCTCTTGCTGATGAGGAGCTGTGATCCCCTGTAGGAGGAGAGGCATTCTGATTTTGGGTGTTCTCAGTCTTTTTGCACTGGTTTCTTCCCATTTTTGTGGATTTATCCACCTGTCATCTTTGTAATTGCTGACTTTCAGATTGGGTCTCTGAGTGGACGTCCGGCTTGTTGGTTATGAAGTTTTCTGTGTTTCTTAGTTTTCCTTCTGGGGGTACCCCTTCCCCACAGAGCTAAGCCTTCACGGGTTCAGCTGTGCTTGTTCTCGGTCCTCAGCACTTCCAATTGCTGTTCTCCTTGTGGGGATGGGACCAGTGGAGCCCGACTAAAAGGACACCAAGTCCCGTATACTCCACACCGAGAAGCACCGCGCCAGGGCGCCGGCAAAACAGCTGTGCCGGGCAAAAGAGTCACGCTGGCGACCCGTGTGGCTCCTTTGCTGGGAATCTCCCAGTTTGTGGGCATCAAAAATTCGTCTGCAGTTGCAGCATCCACTCACTCTCTGCGCTTTCACTGGGAGCTACAATCCTGAGCTGCTGCTACATGGCCATCTTGGATCTCTCCAAAACTTGTGGTTTTAAAAACATAATGGGTTTAATTGCTGTTTCTAATAGATTATTTTCCCTCATAGTCTATTGAGAAAAACTGAAAATCTCCATTAATTCAATGATGCTGTTATCTTAACGTGGGGAGTTGCTTTTAGATACTGATGTTATTTCTGTTATATTTATAGTTTTACCAAAGCAGTCTAATAATTTTCCTATTACTTTGACCAACTCTACTACCAACAAACCAAGTTTTATATTTATTTTTGTTTTCTGTTGGAACAATTAACCTTATCCTGAAGAGTGGAATATAGAAAACAAAAAAATAGCATGTACATATGTTGTGAAAAAAGTTATCATGCTTTGGAAAACATATTATTCTCATAATCATTATTTTCTCCATTTCATTTGAAGATTTACTGCTGACAATCAGGTTGCTAAGTATAATGTTACTCAGTATAATACTTGACAAGAATTTGTCTCTTCCACAGTAGCCAGTTAACAATAAAAAATACAAGTAAAATGAAAAGAAGTAATTGTTTAGAAACAAAATTAAATTGACATGGTCAAGAAAAAGGTTTTTCACTAGAAAAAAATCTGGGCAAATTAATGACATACTTCTAAGCTGCATTGTTTAAAAATGTTCCTTCATTTAAAACATGAACTACTAAATAGATGCATAAGTGCTTCTGTAGTTCTCACCAATTGTTTTTCATTATTTATTTATTTTTAATTTTATTTTTTTGTTATACTTTAAGTTCTGGGATACATCTGCAGATCATGCAGGATTGTTACATAGGTATACACAGCCATGGTGGTTTGCTGCATCCATCACCCCACCATCTACATTAGGTGTTTCTCCTAATGTTATCCCTCCCCTCTCCACCACCTCCTGCTATCCCTCCCCTAGTCCCCCCACCCCTCAACAGGCCCCGGTGTGTGATGTTCCCCTACCTGTGTCCATGTGTTCTCATTATTCAACAGCCACTTATGCCTGAGAACATGCGGTTCTTCACCAATTTTTATTTTTTGAGATAGTTAACCATTTCTCATTCTGTTCTATAATATACAGTCTTATAATACTCACATAGGGCTTTTAAACTGTTTTACAAATGAATGCCCAATTTCTGTTTGTTAAGGGATAATAAAACATAATAAACATTAAATGAGTGAGTTGGGGGAAATAAAAATACACTGAGTCTATAATAGACTGAAATGAGTGAGAATGGAAAATATGTACTTTTAATTTGTGAAAGTACAGATGGTCCTGGAGTTATAATGTTTCTACTTATGAGTTTTCAATTTTATGATGGTGCAAAAGCAATACACTTTTAGGACAGTCTTTGACTTATGATGGGGTTTTGGCTGTATAAACGCATTGTGTATTTATAAAATATGGTAAGTTAAAAGTGCATTGTCAACTTAAGATATTTTCAACTTACAATCAGTTTACAGGGACATAAACCTCATTGCAAATTGAAGGGCATCTATACTTGATAGTATTTGAAATACTGATTAGATTTCCTTATTATTTAAGCCAAGCATATTGTGTGACATATGTAGGTTTATCCAAATATTGGCTTTATCTGACTGAATTGTTTTCTTAATTTCCTACTCAAATTGTTCATTGCTAGTATATAAAAATGTGACTGATTCTGCATGTTGATTTTGTTCATGAACATTTGCTGAATGCTCTAAGTTTTTGTGTTGAATCCTTAAGGTTTTCTGTATATAGCATGTCATATAAAAAGAAAAAAATGTTTTTTTCTTTCTAATTTGGCTGCTTCTATTATTTTTTTTCATAACTTCTTTGCCTAGAACACCCAGTACTATATTGATTAGAGGTGGAAAAAAAACCAGGCATCCTTGCCCTGTTTCTGATCTTACAGGAAGAGCTTTCTGTCTTACTCATTGCATATGATGTTATGTGTGAGTTTACTGTACATGGCCATTATTGTGTTTTAGATGTTTCCTTCTATTCCTAGTTTATTGAAAGCTTTTTATCATAAAAGGGTATTGAATTCTGTCAAGTGCTTCCTTCCTTCCTTCCCTGTTTGTTCGTTCCCTCCCTCCCTCACTTCCTTCCTTCTTTCCTTCCTTCCTTCCTTCCTTCTTCCCTCCCTTCCTTCCATAGGGGCTCACTGTCCTCAGGCTGGATTGCAGTGGCACCATCGTGACTCACTGCAACCTCCACCTCCCAGGCTCAAGTGATTCTTGTGAGTAGCTGGGACTACAGGTGGCACCAAACAAGGCTAGTTTTTTCACTTTTTATAGGAATGGGATTTCACCATGTTGCTCAGGCTGGTCTTGAACTCCTGGGTTTAAGCTATCCACCCACCTCGTCCTACCAAAATGCTGGGACTATAGGCATGAACTACCACACCTGGCCTGAATTTTGTCAAAAGTTTTCCATGCATGAAGTGAGATCGGTGTGTGTGTGTGTGTGTGTGTTTTCCTACATTCTATTACTATGGTATATTAAATTGATTTATTTTTGTATGTTGAATGACCATTCATTTATTCTGGAAAGGAATTTCATTTGATCATAGTGTATAATCCTTTTAATATGTTGCTGAATTCAGTATGCCAGTGTTTTGTTGAGGATTTCTGCATGAATGTTCATAAGAGATACTGGACTTTAGTTTTCTAGTTTTCTTTTCTTCTAGTGTCTTTGTCTGGTTTTGGTGTCAGGGCAATGCTAGCCTTCTGGAATGAGTTAGTAAGTATTTTCTCCTCTTCAAAGTTTTGGAGGTGTTTTGAGAAAGACTGATGTTAATCCCTCTTTAAATGTTTGGTAGAATTCAACAGTGAAAACATCTGGTCCTGGGCTTTACTTTTTTGGAAGGTTTTTTTTATTACTGATTCAATATCCTCACAATTTTGCATATGTACAGATCTATTTCTTCAAGACACAGATTTAGTAGATTGTGTGTTTCTAAAACGTTTTCTATTTAATCTAAAGTTATCCAATTTTTTTGGTGTACAATTCATAATCTCTTATAATCATTTTTATTTTGATAAAATGCATATCATAAAATCATATATATATCTTAATTCATGTCACTAGTCATGCATACAAAGATGGAAGTCAAATCCTTCTTCTTCTGCATTTATGAATAATATTTCAACAACATCTTTGTATATCACTTTTCACTGACTATGCTAGTTTACCTGTGGGGATAACATTTAATGTACAAGTTATTTAAAGGCTAAAAAACAAAAATGATATGTGAAAGGGGATATGCACTTTCAAGTTTGTGGATGTTGCAAAATAACTCTCCAAAAACCCATTTTTACTCTCACTGCTAATGATTGAGATCAAGGCTGTCACTCAACATTTTTTTTTATATTGTACTTTAGGTTCTGGGGTACGTATGCAGATCATGCAGTATTGTCGCATAGGTACACACTCAACATTTTTATCTAAGGTGAATGTTACCAAAGGTGTTAAGAATTGCCAATATGAAATAACTTGTTCTTTATTTTTGGAGGGAAGTATAGGTAATTTGAATCTATATTCTTATATTTTTAGTAAATTTTAGTATGTGTTATTTTAGCTTTAAATATTAAACTACAACTTTTTTTCTCTACCTTTAATGCTTCCTAAAAGACAATCTTGTGTTATTTACAGATTTTCTTAGGTCAGCATCAGGTATGTTTTGAGTCATTTTTGGTAATTTATGTTGCACATTACATCTAGATTTTAGAACTAAGCCTAGAATAATAATAGTATGTGTGTGTGTGTGTGTGTGTGTGTACATAAACATAAAAAATAAATATATAAACACATATCTACACACCCATTAGAATTGTTTCTCAGATTTATGTGAAAGTTGACCAACCAGATTAATATCCAGAAGTAATTGAGAAGAAACAATAATACACCATGTGTAAAATCATTAAATTAAATATAGGATGGCCATCTTGAATCCATAGATATATGACATCCTTGGGTACATGACTACCCAAGGATGATAGCAGGCAGCATAATCTAATGTCATGCTTTTCAAAGAAGTCTAGAAAGTTTAGGGAGCTGGGAGGAGAAATCATCTGTAGACAGCAATACAGAGAAGGAATACTTCCCAGAGTTCCATGACGGTGGGCCAAGAGGACTGTAGTGAGAGCCCTTCTGTGGCTGCTTTGAATACAGTTTCTTGTAGTATATTCTTAATCTGATTTAATTTGTATTGCTACTATAGAGAAATTATTTAAAATCATGGATATGTATAGTAAATTCCTCACATTTAGTTTAATAATGGGACCTGATTAAACTCCAGAGCTTCTGTACAGCAAAAGAAACAGTCATCAGAGTGAACCGACAACCAACAGAATGGGAAAAAATTTGTGCAATCTACCCATCTGACAAAGGGCTAATATCCAGAATCTACAAGGAACTAAAACAGATTTACAAGAAAAAAAAAAACACTCATCCAAAAGTGGGAGAAGGATATGAGCAGACACTTTTCAAAAGAAGACATATATGAGGCCAACAAACATATGAAAAAATGCTCATCATCACTGGTCATGAGAGAAATGCAAATCAAAACCACATTGACACACCACCTCATGCCACTTAGAATGGCAATCATTAAAAAATCTGGAGACAACAGATGCTGGAGAGAATGTGGAGAAATAAGAACACTTTTACACTGTTGGTGGGAGTGTAAGCTAGTTCAACCATTGCGGAAGACAGTGTGGCGATTCCTCAAGGACCTAGAAATAGAAATTCCATTTGACCCAGCAATCCCATTACTGGGTATATACCTAAAGGATTATAAATCATTCCATTATAAAGACACATGCACATGTATGTTCATTATGGCACCCTTTACAATAGCAAAGACCTGGAATCAATCCAAATGCCCATCGACAATAGAATGGACAAGGAAAACGTGGGACATATATACCATGGAATACTATGCAGCCATAAGAAATGATGAGTTCATGTCCTTTGTAGGGACATGGATGAATCTGGAAAACATCATTCTCAGCAAACTGACACAAGATCAGAAAGTCAAACACCACATGTTCTCACTCATAGGTGGGTGTTGAACAATAACACCTGAACACAGGGAGGGTAGCATCACACATTGGGGTCTGTTGGGTGGGGCCAAAGGAGGGATAGTGGGGGGTGCGGTGGGGAGGTTGGGGAGGGATAACATGGGGAGAAATGCCAGATGTAGGTGACGGGGGATGGAGGCGGCAAACCACATGGCCATGTGTGTACGTATGCAACAATCCTGCCTGATCTGCACATGTACCCTAGAACCTAAAGTACAATTAAAAAATAGAAATAGCAGTTATATTCCATGTAAACATAAAAATGATCCAGTAATGGAAAAATGAAGCTGATAGTGAATATAAGATGTCACATTTTCTTGTCAAGTCTCTATCCTCTGTCTTTTAAAGTGGAAAAAAGAAAACCCAGCAAATGTTCTATTGATGATGAGTAAATGTTTCTTACAAGTATTCAAAGCCCATAAAAGGCATGATCTATGCCTGGAGGAATTCATGGCCTGTTCCTGTGGCTTGCTATCACTGCATTGGACAGTGAGGTCATATATGTTCCTGAGGACAATGCATTTTTAAAAAGAAGTGGATTTCAAACATTTTTTTAAGACCTAGAATAAAAAAATAATTATGGATTTTACATTGTGACTCAAGAAACACAAACATATACATATTCTCGATTATATGCACAGCTAGAAATAGAACTGAAACAAAAATTGTATGAAACAATACTTTCTTCACTACATAGAATGTGTTTTCAGTTTAATGCCTATGCTGTCCAATATACTAGAAACAAGTGACTATTTCAATTTCAATTAATTGAAACCAAATAATATTACATTAGCTATATGAAGCTGGTGGCTCCCATATTGGATAACACAAATATAGAAAATTACCGTCATTCCAGAAGGTTTGATTGGACAGCCCTAGCTCTATTCTATTCTATTGTAAAATAATTTCATGAATCATTTGAGTTGAAAACTGAGGTTTGAATATGAAAACAGAGTCAGCTTCGGAAATGTATGTTTAAATATCTTCATACACTGAATTACTGAGATTGTTTCAGGCCACTGGATTAACTATAATAAAAATATTTGTGTGGGTACAACATGCAAGTGCTGAAAATGGTTTGTCTATAACAACACTGTGCAATGCAAATAAAACGTAACCATTTATGTAATTTCAAATATTATTGTAATCATATAAAAAAAGAAACAAATTTACAAATATTTTTGTATATCCAAATGTATAATTTCAAAACAGTTAATATAAAATATGAAAAAAGAAACATGAAATGAATTTACAAATTTTTTTATATCCAAATGTATAATTTCAAAGCATGATTAATATGAAATCATATAAAAAAAGAAACATGAATTTAAAAATAGTTCTGTATATCCAAATGTATAATTTTAAAACATAATTAATACAAAATTATTAGTAGTACATTTTGCATTCTGTTTTACACAGTCTGTGGAATATAGTGTATATTTCACACAGCACATCTTAATTAGGATTATCAGTATTTTAATTGCTCATTAGTCACATGTAACTAATGGCTATCATATTGGATAGGACACATCTAAAGTTAAAACTTTCAGGACTTTTGATCACCTATCTAATTGCCTTTAAAAATACGAAACACATGAAACATCTGTATTCCCATCAACACACGAAACACCTGTATTTCTCACCTCCCCCAAAAAACAAGTTAAAATATTATTTGTTTTCCAAATTAGCCATTTCTTTATTTTAAATATCTGTCCTCTTCAAGAGTAGTATGACCAATAGTATCTTACTCTTTGGGACCATTTCCAACCAGGAATAATAAGAACATTAACTAAAGATGTCATTTATTGAGTATTTGCTCTGTGCTTTTGCCTAATTGCTTTACATATATATTTCATTTCAAGTGGATTTTACATACACACATTAGTATATCTTATTTCAAGATTATTTTACTTCAAGCTCTCTCTCTAAGGAGACCACACTCCAAAAAAATAGAATTTATTTAAACAAAAAACAGGAAGAGTTTACTATTCTCAAGTGAAAACTAAGAAAATATTGATGTTTAATTTTAGTTCTACTTGTCTTTACAATTAATGAGTCTACTTGTCTGTACAATTAATGAAGTATGGATACTACCATAATTCAACTACACAGTATTTGTAGGCATTGCGGTAAGCTATTTGATTGTGATGCATGGCTAGAAACACATAGTTTTATGTGCAAAATATTATGTCAAGCTGGTATTTAGAGATCAGGACTAATTTCTGAATCACTTCCATAAGAATATAAACTTTAATTTAAAAATTAATACCAACTCGTATAGGTCAATTTTAGTATAACAGAAATTCTAGACAGAGAATGACTATTTTTGACACTAATAAGTTTTGGTTTTTTTGTTTCATTTTGTTTTTGTGACGGAGTCTTGCTCTGTCACCCAGGCTAGAGTGCAATGGTGTGATCTCAGCTCACTGCAACCTCCGCCAGCCAGGTTCAGATGATTCTCCTGCCTCAGCCTCCCAAGTAGCTGGGATTACAGATGTGCACCACCACGCCTGGCTAATTTTTGTATTTTTAGTAGAGACGGGATTTCACCATGTTGGCGGGGCTGGTCTCGAATTCCCAACCTCAAGCAATCCACCCACCTCAGCCTCCCAAAGTGCTGGGATTACAGGTGTCAGCCACCACGCCTGGCCTCACTAATAACTTTTGTAACGAAATGTTTAACATTTTATATATTAAATATTTTCAAGAAAGTTCATGCTTGGGATAGTGGGACGTTATGTAAAATAAAATAAATAGTATTTTAATGGGGTAATAAATACAGAATTAAAATGACTTAGGAAGAAAATAAGAACAGTTATCCAAGGCCAGTAAGTATTCACAAAGTTGATGTATTTATATTATTTTCCACTTTTTATAATTATCTCAGAAAAGCTGTTGAAAAATTACCATTTTAATGGAGATTTTGAAGATATTTCGTTAAATCCTTTCCTTGAGCTGTTCCTTAAAATGTTCTGTATGTGTATCAGGTTTAATTCTAGTACTGATATCTAGGATTAATTTTTGCTTTATATTTATATTTTTTAAGCTAGAGTAACTTTAATATCTGAAGCTTACCTTTTGTTTTAGAAAACTAATCCCTAATGAATCCGGCGTCTTGTATTTACGTGTTGTAGGTACAATTACGTTTTCTTTTCTAAGAAGGAAATGTGATGGTTATAAGGAAGACACAGATCAAGATCAAGGAACCTCCTTTCTTGATTCAGTAACAGAACGGTATATCATTTCTGATTCTGGAGACTCAGGTAAATGTATTACGACAGAGTTTCATTATCAATTTGGATAAATCCAAATCATCATTCACTTTTGAATCAAATAGTTTACATGCATAATATATATTCCAAATTTGTGTTGTATATGCCTGTAAGAATTTTATTATTTCAGTATTAACTATATGTAGCATACATTCTGGAGTTCCACTGCTATTAATGTCAATAGTCAAAATACTTCAGCTAGAAGGGTGCCCACTCTTTCATAATTGAAAAACTTTACATATGTTTTTGTCATTAGACAAAAGCATACAGAAAATTTCTAATAAAATGTTAATGAGCATATTGTTTTAAGAATGTAATATGTGTTGCTTACTTTAATATAAGAGATACTAGCAATCTTCCTCATATGCCAAAGAAGCTAAACACTGTTGTTTTTTTCCCTGTATTATAAAGCTTTATTTGAATGTTGTTAAACATCATGTCTTTTTAGTACAAGTTCCAAGGAAAATAAGGTGACAAGGAGTTGGAATATTTGGGGCAGGTTTCCTGGAAATGGGTAAATGAGTTTTTCTTTTATGGGTGAGTAGCAGGGATGTAAGGCCTTAGTAAAGAAACATGGTTGAACAGGGGCAAACTTGGGGAGACATTTTAAATCTTATACAAAAGAATAGATGTTTAGGGAATAAAGTTGTATTAGATAACATTCTTTGCAGAAACAGAAATGATTGTGTGTGTGTGTGTGTGTGTGTGTCTGTGTGTCTGTGTGTCTGTGTGTATTGAGAGAGAGAGATTTTAAGGAATTGCCACCATTGTGGGAGCTGGTAAATCAGAAATTTTTAAGGCAAGCCAGCAGACTAAAAATTCAATGTCAATATTGCAGCCTTGAGTCCAAATTCCCTAGGATAGGACAGTCAGGCTGGAAACTCAGGCAGCATTTCTATGTTGCAGTCTTGAGGAATAATTGCTCTCTTTGGGGGAACATCAGTGGTTGCACCTAAGCCCTTCAGCTCATTGGAGGAAGCCTACTCTGTGGAGGATAATCTGCTTTACTCAAATTATACTAACATAAATGTCAAATACATTTCTAAAATAGCTTCACAAGAACATCTAGGCTGGTGTTTGTTCATACAGCAGGGCATTATAGCCCAGCAAAGTTGACACATGAAATTAAGCATCACAGGATCCATGGATTGAAGAGTGGTATTTAGGCAATATTCAAAATGATTTGGAAAGAGAAGAGAAGTTGGGCCAGTTAGACTACTGCAAACTGAGTTTGAAGTGAAGACAACCAGGTCTTTTATGGTGGCGATGGAAATACAGAAATACCACTAAAGATGAGAGATATTTTAGACACTCGCATTGGATGACTGTCCTTTTAAAAGATAAAGAAAAGGGTATTGATTCCATAAAATAATAATAGAGTTTGTTTGTATTTTGGTCAATAGAAAAAAGTAAGACAGAAATTCAGAAGGAAAGAAAAAAGTTTGGGAGATTTTAACACTTAGCAAAGTTTTGTACTACCTGATGTTGATATGACATCAAGACATTTACATACCAATATCCAGTTGCCAATTGAATCTATGTGGCTGAGACTAGGAGAAAACCAATGTTAACATGACTTATAACGGTTTAGGGTCTCTTTCAGTGAAATCATGCAGGTGAGGCAAAGGAGTAGATAATTGCTGTAGATGTGTTATGCTAAAATTTAAATCCTCATTAATATCTAGGGCAGAAGAACCATGAAGGAAGACCTTCATGAGGGTTAAAGTGTTCAGAAGACTTTGAAAAAATCAGAATAGTATCATTTTATGTTAAAAGGCTAAAAAACACCGATATCTAATAAACATACTAACCTACATATTATAGCAGGTTGAAAATAGATTAAAAGCTAGGAGAAGTATATCTGACAATATTAAAGATATCCCTAATTCTTCAAACAGGCCCATTCATATCCTTACTCTCTGACAGAATTAATAACATGGATCCCTTTTTAAAGACTACTCTGCCGTATATTTATTTTCGATTAGTGAAATCGTCTAGCCTTCCTCTCATCAAAGAAATGAAAACACCTCAATCAGAATGTTTTAACCTTCTGAATAGGGAAATATGAAAAATAACGGTAATACTCACTTTTAATGAGAATCAGATAAAAAGAGGCAATCTCATGCATTACAACAGAAATTTAAATTGATAAAAACTTTTTGAAAAGAACATTCACAGTACGTTTAAACTTTTAAGCATTTTTTATCTCTTTCAATCCAATGATTCAGTCTAAGGAATTTGTTAGAATAATCAAAGATATACAAAAAATAAGATATTTAAGGATGTTTCTATTGAATACTTGAAACTAAAATTTTAATAGCGTATATTTTCTGAATAATATAAATCTGTATATTTATATGTATATATGAATGTATCAATTATGTATATTGTATACATCCCAGTGTATTTATGCATATATGTCTATATATCTGTGTCTTTCTTGATATTTTAAGCCTGGAATGTTCTACAAATATATTAAGTAGTTGTCATTTGTTCATGAAATTATGAAGAACTTTCATCTTCATACTATTTAGGAATTTCAAAAATCACTATAGTGAATGCTATTGATTTTATAATTAGAAAAATATATGTATATATATTTTATTGCATTTTAGGTTTTGGGGTACATGTGAAGAACATGCAAGATTGTTGCATAGGTACACACATGGCAGTGTGATTTGCTGCCTTCCTCCCCATCACCTATATCTGGCATTTCTCCCCATGCTATCTCTCCCCAGCTCCCCACCCCCTGCTGTTAATTTGTTTAAGGTTCAGAGTTAAAAAACAAATAATCATTATTATTTTGTTGTTTTCATCAATAAATCATTCACCAATCCTATTCTAATCAATAAATTCATACTCTTTGTACATGTAGGAACATGTACTGTAGGAACTAAATCAGCTACATCACAGCACTGCCACGTGTGATAGTCACAGTAATTATAAATGAAAGGTGTTACTGTCCCTGTTATGGTTAAGTTCACATGTCAACTTAGCTGGACCACAGGGCCCAGATGTTTGATCAACTTCATTTTTAATGTTTCTGAGAAGGTGTTTTTTGGATGAGATTAACATTTGAATCAATGGACTGCGAATAAAGCCAATTACCCTCCATAACGTGGTTGAGCTTCATCTAATTAGTTGAAAAACTTAGTAAAATAAAATCTGACCTATCCCAATATCCTTCAGATTTTGGATTTACCAAGACTCCACAGTCGTGTGAGCCAATTCCTTAAAATCTCTCTCTTTCTCTCTTCTCTACACATCCTGCTAGTTTCATCCCTCTGGAAAGCCATGACTAATGAAGTCCCCATTCCACAAATTGGCAGGCTCTTGAGATTCTTTGCCAAAAATCACAAGCTAATGGTGGTCACATTGGGATTGAACCCTGGTCTTATAACCCTCAGTCATTCCACTGATCTTTGCACTAACCCATAGTCATAAAGCAATCTCCTCAGTCATAGCTACTGTTTCCAGAATTATCTTCTCTGTGAGTTCAGTGTGGGTTAAAACACTGGAAAGACCTAGATAAAATATGCATAAGCTACCTAGAAGGGAAAACACTTTTCATTTTAAGAACTTTGATTTATTTTGGGAGAAGTCACATTTAAGTGTCATAAAAGCACTTAAAGTGCTTTTATAAAATTGAAGGAGCAAATGTGAGCAGAGTCTTCCTTAATAATCTCACATGAGTATAAATTTGGTAACCTTATTTTCTGCACATTTCTGCTTTTAAGGGAATGAACTGATATCTGAAAAATAAACAAGTACAGGAGTCAGTTCAAAATGTGAAAATAAGTTTGCCCTCAAGAACCCCTCATAGTTATTTGAATAAAAACTCAACTGGGTCTTACTCATTGTAATTATTTTTTCTCTTTCACCTTCTTACTAGCTGTTTACTTTAATATATGAATTGTTCTCAAATCCACCAATTTTGTAAGTATTTTTGATACGTAAAGTGTTAGGTAACAAAATGTTGAAACAGGATGCAAAGTAGTACAATACAATATGGTACAGAACAGTGCAGCACAGTAAAATACAATGTCATGCAATACAATCCAATACAAAGCTATGAAATGCCATACAGTGACCTATAATACAACACAATACTATGCTATTCAATATCATACAGTGTCATACAATACAGTACAATGCAATGCAAAACATATACTGATGAAAAACATTTTTAGTAGAGAGAAACACTGAGACTGCCACCAGTTTGGGCTCCTTATTTCATAGACGAGGAAACTGAGGGCCAAAGAAGTTAGTGATTTATCTAAATAAATTAATCTAGCATAACAATTCTTGAAATGTTTTAAATATGACAATACTGATGTAAATATGTATACAATTTACTGAAATTGGAGGATAATCTTAAACCATGACCTAGTTCAACACTGGAAAACAAAAGAATATCCAAGTGGAAAACTGAACAGAGAGGAAAAAAAACAAACAAAAAACCCCTGAATTTGATGGAAGTAAAACACCTTTTTATGAAGGGCCTTTATGGTTGATAGGGATTCCAATTTTAGGGTGAGGGAATATGGTTTTGGATATCATCAGGGGAAGAATTCCTTGCTTTTTAAAATATCAGGGAAGCAAGATATAATTATCTCATGACTTAGTCTATGCCCCTTTCAGACTTTCCTTAGGCTAAATTCTTAGAATCCTTTTCCACATATTCAGAAACATGCAGTCTCATTTTCCTGACTTTCTCCTTTTACTAGATCCTTATGGTCCTGGAAATGTAACATTGTGAATTTTAATGACTTATTTAGATATTTCTTTGTACAAGTACATGAATAGTTTGTCAAGAAGAAAAAATATTATTTCTTTTTGAAATATTAATCATTAAAACATTTTGAAATTCATTTTAGGGGAGAACTTAATGAGTTACTGGCAAAGGTATAGGACCAGGAGCTTGTATAGGATACTCTCTTGGCCATGCAAGGATGGAGCTTCTCTCATTCCTCTCTAACTGTGATAAAAACAGTTTATCATCTTTTCTTCAGCTGTCTTGACAAAAAATCCATTTTGAAAAAAGGGTTGAAAATGATGTCTGTTCATGATTCTCAAATTTGTATGTTAAGTATGGTATTCTGAAGTCTATATTAAAAAATGGTGTTTTGTTCTGTTTTTCAGATGATAAATTTAGCAATTTAAGAATCTGCTATAATCTTGAGATCCACGGCACTCCTGGACTACCCACAGGCCTTATGGAAATGGCATGTAGAGCTTTGGTAAGTGCTCATTACATGTTCATAGACTGTCATTTTGTAAGCAGTTAGACCTTTTGTTGTACAGTAAATTATTTACTGTCCCTAAAACCATCCATATCAGGTAACTGTATTAAGGTAAATTAGTCAATCATAGCAATTTTATTTTAAAATCTAGTACTATGGACTTTAAATGCTTTTGGAAAACATCTTTAATTATGTGTTATCTTATAGTGACTACATGTATTAGCATTCTATCTGTCTGTTTCAAGGGTTACTAGAGCAAACTTAACTTTAGCCTACATGCTTGTTCACAAATAGATGATAAAAACAGGATTATGCTATTAGACTCTTTCAGCATTGTTTCTTCCTGGTTTCTACAGCAGACCTTTCACTTGGAAACATATTTGAAGCAATTGGCATACATTTGGGGTTTCCATTAATACTCGGAATAGATTTGTCTGATGTGAATTACTAAAATGTTACTAAATTTGTGAACAAAATTATTTAATAAAGTTAAATATTAAGAGTCTTGTTTTAAATAAAACGTGGGCAATATTGCTATTAATGTTTTAATTAAATTTAACTTCCTTATTGTTAACATTCAAATATTTAAATTGATAATAAAAGTTATTTTTAAATATTTGGATAGATTTCTTTATAGAATTGATTACTTAGAATCTTGAACTCTGACTCCAATAAATAGAAAGTTAAAAAGATTTAAAATACTTTAAGTTTACAAATTGATTACTTGCCCACCTGATTTCTGGGTAAATCTCCATTTAGGCATAGATGATGAATGATTAAAATTTTGAAATGTGGTCAAGTATAGTTTGCAAAAGCATTATCTTGTAAGTGGAAAATTATTTAATATGACAGCAGGATTATTTCACTCAATGAAAGTGTCTTACTTCTGTGAACTGGTTATCACTGCAGTATAAAATCTTTATTAAAGGTTATTTTTAAATATACATTAAAATGTATCCCTTTATCAGGACATAGAGAAAAAAATTAAATAGGCTTTGAAAAAACAGTGTATGATGTAGCACCTCAGAAAATGGGAAGTTGGCTTTCTTATTAACTATATGCTGAAAATAGGAATAAACATGACAAAATATGCAAAACAAACAGAAATAAATACAATTTTAAAATAAATGATAGATGACCAGTTGTTTCATCTTCTCATTAAATAGTGTATAAAGTGCCATTTTTCTGCAAGAGCTATTAGTCCTTCAAGAAAATAATGATAGAAGTTGAGATTTTTATAGCTTTCCAACTTAAACGGTGAAGACTGTCACATAGGCTGAGAAACACACACCATCAGAGTTCTTAATTTGCATATGTAAGAAGATTGAGCAAAAAGCAAAAACAAAAAACAAAACAAAACAAAAATGAAAAACTACTGCTTGTTTCTGAGAAATTTCAAATATGTTTTCATTTATGAAATTGAAATTTGCATATATCCTTTCAGGAATATATTATTTTCATAAGTAATATACTTTTGAGTAATGGCCCTTGTTCATTTTTCATAAAGGATTTGCCCCTCCCCATGTATATTATAATGTAATCCTAATTCAGTTTGTACTTATTTCCTATAAGTTTTAAAGTTTTTTAAAATATATATTTTATTGCACTTTAGGTTCTGGGGTACATGTGAAGAACATGCAGGATTGTTGCATAGGTGCATACATGGCAATGTGATTTGCTGCCTCCATCCCCCGTCACCTATATTTGGCATTTCTCCCCATGTTATCCCTCCCCAACCTCCCTACCCCCACTGTCCCTCCCCAATCCCCCTCAACAGATGCCAGTGTGTGATACTGCCTTCCCTGTGTCCATGTGTTCTCATTGTTCAACACCTGCCTATGAGTGAGAACATGTGGTGTTTGATTTTCTGATCTTATGTCAGTTTACTGAGAATGATGGTTTCCAGGTTCATCCATGTCCCTACAAAGGACACAAACTCACCGTTTTTGATGGCTGCATAGTATTCCATGGTGTATATGTGCCACATTTTCCCTGGCCAGTCTATCATCAATGGGCATGTGGGTTGGTTCCAGGTCTTTGCTATTGTAAACAGTGCTGCAATCAACATTCGTGTGCATGTGTCCTTATAATAGAATGATTTATAGTCCTTTGGATATATACCTTGTAATGGGATTGCTGGGTCATATGGAATTTCTATTTCTAGGTCCTTGAGGAAGCACCACATTGTCTTCCACAATGGTTTAACTAATTTACACTCCCACCAACAGTGTAAAAGTGTTTCTATTTCTCCATGTCCTCTCTAGCATCTGTTGTCTCCAGATTTTTTAATGATCGCCATTCTAACTGGCATGAGATGGTATCTCAATGTGGTTTTGATTTGCATTTCTCTCATGACCAGTGATGATGAGCATTTTTTCATATGTTTGTTGGCCTCATATATGTCTTCTTTTGAAAAGTGTCTTTTCATGTCTTTTGCCCACTTTTGAATGGGTTTATTTTTTTCTTGTAAATCTGTTTTAGTTCTTTGTAGATTCTGGATATTAGCCCTTTGTCAGATGGGTAGACTGCAAATTTTTCTTCCCATTCTGTTTGTTGTCAGTTCACTCTAATGATTGTTTCTTTTGCTGTACAGAAGCTCTGGAGTTTAATTAGATCCCAGTTGTCTATTTTGGCTTTTGTTGCCAATGCTTTTGGTGTTTTAATCATGAAGTCCTTGCCTATGCCTATATCCTGAATGGTTTTGCCTAGGTTTCCTTCTAGGGTTTTTATAGTGTTAGGTCTTATGTTTAAGTCTTCAATCCATCTGGAGTTAATTTTAGTGTAAGATGTCAGGAAGGGGTCCAGTTTCTGCAACTATTTTTATATATTTGAAAACCATATTCCACTTCTAGATAAGTGGTTAAATTTAAAAAATTATTTTAAATTTCAGCATCTTGTGAATGCCTTTTCTGTTTTAAAATTTTTGCTTGTATTTCATGGGATTAAATATGCATAATTTAGTTGTCTTACAAAGGAGTCTGAGAAATGGAAGCAATTTCTTTAAACAGCCATTATTTGTGCTACAATATTCCTAAGTATAAGCAAGAAAAAAGATTAGATACTGTATGAAAGAACGCTTTTCATTGTTAAACCTAAAAGAGCCCATGTGAAGATGAAAGAAAGCTTTAGAAGTCATCATGTAATATTCAGTCATTACTGTTTTACTTGAATTTCAAACAAAATCAGTCAAAACTGATTTCTGTTTAATTCTAAACACAAATTAACTTTAAAAGCCTACTCATCAAAGTGGAGGAATATGCCATTTGCAAAACAGATACCAACCAAGTATTTCAAATGTTTTTATAGATAGATTATTCACAGAAATTCAATGGACTGTGTACTTCTCATTTAGTAAGAGTTCTTTATAAAATAAAATGGAATGGGAGGTGGCAGGATAACTTAGTCCAAACAATCTTATTTTAAATATAATTTTAATGCTTTATTTTATATGTTATTTTCTCAAAATGGTTATGCATTTCTGTAATCATGTAGATAACCTAAGAAAGTTGTTTCAAGAATAAACATGAATTTTGATTATCTTATAAAATGATAGATTACAAAAGTATCTTCTCTCTAACTTACTTAACATATCAAATACTTTAAAAATCTAATTTTATAACCTCAAGAAATACTGATATTTAGAAAAGCAATCTTGCCTAAATTTTTTGAAGATATTTTGGCAAGTGGATATTTAAAATACAAATTACTCATTATATTAAATGTATCATTTAAGATTTTTTTCTGTTTAAACCTAGAAGAAAATATCCAAACAATAATGAACCTTTGAAATCATTTTTGTAATATCATAGTTACATTTGACATATTTTCTATCATACTAGAAATATAGTACAGTTAGATACTTCAAGCTTTTGACTATAGTGAAATATTTATTTCTATTGAGTCTTGCTATTTTCAAGACTCTAAATGATTAGATTCCAGAGATTTTTAAGAGATTACAGTACTGGTAGCTCTAAGCATTCAGTGATTGGTTTCTGGAAGGCTGCTCTGTGAAGGATTTTGAGGATGTGTCCAGACCTACTGAATAAGAGTGAAGTGGTCAGTTAGTAGTATTTGCCATGGATGTTGCAAGAATGCCAAGGAGGAGCTATGATTTATGTACTCCATAGACACCGTCCTTATTTCCTACTGTTAAGATCTAGCACTTTTCTAGCACAAGAGCATGGTCCTGTTAAATAGGTTATAGTTTATGGAGAAAATAGTAGGTTTAATGTGATTTTGTTTCATTTTGTTTTCAAGACTTATATATGTAATAAGATCTCAAGTAGTTCTATATTCCAATATTTCATTCCTCTTTAGACCAGAATCTAAATGTCTAATGCATACGTCTCAACATATGAGTGGGTCAAAACTAGCATTATTTTTTCAGGAAACAAAATAGAATAAAAGATAATAGAAAGTATCAGAAAATATCACATGTGATAAATGCAGGGATTGTTTTTTGAAACTTTTGTGATATGTGCATGTGAACCATATTGTGATATAAAACAAATTATTTTGAGTTGTGGTTAAAACATTCTGAAACCCAGTGGTTTAAATTATAGTATTTTTACTTCTGTGACAGGCTATAGCATTCTGTTGAACAAACACTGATCTTCTCTGAATAATATCTGAGTAGTAGACCAGGACAAATGTTTACACCAAATGTGTCATTTCAATTTTCTGTCTTAAGCCCTGAGCAAAGTTTCTAGGCTAATATTGGGTTGATAGTGTTTGTTACCTTGGCATATCCTTTTTTCTAGTTGTTATTTTTGACCATTGGAAACTTCTCTGGAGGCCATGTCCTATATCAACTTTATAAAATACGCCAGGTTACCCGGGAGATTAGTCACTGTTCAGTATTTTACATTTTACAATTTTATTTTTCCTTCTTTACAGTTATGAGCATGGAATGTTTTGCTGTAGATGTTTAAATGCCCACTTATTTTAAAAATTCATAATTCTAATGTCTGTGGAAACCATTGTAGATGACTATTTTTCATTGCATTTATGATTAACACTGATTTCTAATAAGTAATATCTGCTCTAATCTAATTGTTAGTTTGTGTATATGCTTGGTTTCCATCTTTCCTCAGCAGATGTTGTTCACCACACTAAATGCTATTTGCATTCCTCTAAAATGTAGCATCCATCCACTTATTTATTTATTAGAGGTGATCAGGCAAATATTCTGAGCCAGTTCCTCTAAAACAGCCATAGGCAAAGCTGTAGTATCTACCTTGAAGATATGTTCCCAGAAGCTTAGTAAGAATTTTTTGTCACCCCTGTAATGTGATTTGATAAATTTTGTAACAGCTCCATGTTCTAAAGTACGTTTATTACCAAGTTTTGATTTATAACTGAAATGTCCAACCTTTTCCATTTCTTTAGGTTAAAACATTTAGGCAACTGGAATTTGTTAAAATTGAGATGTGTCCTGTCTACTAATTATCTTTACTGCATTTGCTTCAAAAAAAAGTATAGCTTTTGATGTAGTGGAGATCATGGCTGAAATGGGATGCATTATAAATCATTAGCCAGGATGTGTCAGTATGAGGATCAGGAAAAATCTTAGAACTTAAAGAGTACCTTCCAGGGCTAAGACGATTTACATTGGGAGAAGGACAGGACAAACAAGAATAGAAGGAAGAAATTTAAACAGAAAGATATATCAACAATATAATTTGATCTTTTAGTTTAGATTGTCCCTACAACTTGATGCTGATGTGCGTTGCTACTTAAGTGTTTCCCTTGAATCAACAGCAGCAGCAGCAGCAGCATGTGGAAACTTTTCAGAAATATAAATTTCAGACCCCATTCCAGAACTACTGAATCTCTGGGATGGAGAAAGGGTGTGGGGGAGAGATGGATAAAAATATGTCTTTTAGCAGACTCTGCTGGTGTTTCTTATGTGTGATAAAGTTTGAGTATCATTCCTACAGTAAACACTTAAAAATGGACCTCATAGACATAATGATACCAGTGAAAAATATAATTTAAATGTAATTTTACAAATAGTTTTTATCCATTTAGTTACATGAATCTCTGTGTAGTATTTGCTGTTGAAAAAGATAAGGGTACCATTTATCAAGGCTAATGAAGGAAAACATACGAGATTCAAAGCTAGTGAGATATATGCAATAGTGTATCAAGCAAAAAAACCCAACAAATAGCCTTATATTATGTAATAACTTCCTTTACATTTCCTTTCATAGACTAATGACTCCATGCTGACACTAAAGTTGATTACATATATTTTTTATAATTCTAGAGTACGACTTGTATCAAAATACCAATCTCCAATCCAAAAAATCACATTCTTCACTTAGAGGTACAGTTAATGAGTGCTGCCTTTGATGGTGATAGTGAGATATTCCTGAGCCCACTACAGCACACCAACTATATTTTATGGTACTCTCCAGCAAGAACAGGCCATAGTGATGAAAGGTATGGTTTGAGTGCAGTACTATATTTCATTGTTGGTCCTTAGAAATTAACCTTTCAAATTTATGTTTCTCTTATTATAATCATTAAAATTACACTGGCTCATAGTTTTAACTTTGTTTAATTCTGGTCCCTGAAAAAATGTACTAATTTAGTTAGAGTTAGCTTTTGCTTGCTTCATTGCAAAAACACTATTTATCAGAATATCAAATTAAATAATTTCTACATTTCTCCTTTTACCCCCTCTTTTACTTTAGCTTTTACTAAGTAAATCTTTATGGGTGCAAAAACTGAACTAAAAGAAAACAATTGCATGAGGACTAGGGATTAAACGTTCGATATTCTTCATGAAAATTAATTTATATATTTTTACTTCTTAAATCATTCACTTGGAGGACATAGATAAATTAAAATAATTAATTATAGTCATCATGTCTTACAATAAATATCTTGAACTTCTTCCTGCTAACTGTAATTTTGCATCCTTTGACCAGTCTCTCCCCAAAGTCTTTGTCCCCTCCACCTTCCAGTGCCTGGTAACAATAATCATTATACTCTCTGCTTCTGAGTTCAAATTTTTAAAATTCTACATATAAGTGAAATTTGTCATTCTGTGCCTGGCTTATTTTATTTAATGTAATGTCCTTCAGAATAACTCTTATTGGTGCTTCAAGTACAGTATCCTACAGCAGAAACTAGTAATTGTTATTTAAGTGAGTGGGTGAATAAATGAGTACATCTGTGAAATTTAAAGGGTAAAAATTATTATTCTGTGAAGCTTGAAAATAAGAATATAACATATTATAAAAGACACTTTTTTGAAAAAATTATCATTAGAAATATGGTGTGGTCTTTTTGCCTCAATATGACTGCACAGGGTTTATGAACACAAACAGAATCTTGAATTTTCTTTATCAGCATACATTAAAAAACATAATTTTGGCTAATGCTTACTGACTGCCTACTCTATTATCATCATTGGGGCATGTATTTTACATATATAAACATAAAATTCTCACAGCAACTGTAAGAGGTAAGATTGTTTCCCCCTATTTTATAAATGAGAAAATTTAAACTCAAAAAGTTGAGTGACTTTTTCAAGGCTGCACAAATTAAAGATGATAGCACTGAGATACCATCCCAGTTAAACTTTTTTAGACTGCCACGAGCTCTGCTTCCCTGGGAGTTGAGGATGTGCTGATTATAAAGCAGTTCTCTAGAGCTATATGTCACTTGATAGCATTCACATGACTGTCACTTGATAGCATTCTCATGAAAATGCCCATGCATTCAACTAAAAGTAAATTTGACTTAATCACAGTTAAAAAGCAGGGCTTTTACTATACAGCTTCTGCAAGACATTTAAAATACTCATGTTTAAACATTTTTATTGATTCAACAGGCATTTATTAAACATATATTAATGACAACACCACTGCTTTTCTTAAACGAATTAATTTTCTCAACAAAAATGAAGATTAAAAATACATCTGCAAAAAGAGTAGTATGTGTTACAAAGTAGTTGTCAAATGTATTTGAAACCAATTATTTATACTAGTTTGGGGTAGACTTCTTCTGCCAAATTTATTATACAAACTAAAACTGCTGACAAAATTTTGTGTATTTCTCTCCACCAGCATTATTTTTCAGCCTGAAATGGCTGATGAGTTCTGGTATTTACAAAACTAACTGTTGAATCACCAAAACAAGTCAGAATGTCAGAAGTAGAGTGCGACCTTGGCAAGTAAGTTCTACTTAATAAAGTTATTGCTTGCAAGAAAAATAATTAATCTATTACAGTATTGTTAGTTTCAAAAATAAAAAACTAATATATCTTTAGTCATTGTTTTTTTTCCTAGGGTAGGTTTGATATGTAAACTACCCTGTGGAAAACTTGTCAAAGAAAATCAAATCAGGACTTAGCAAGCAAAGAGTTTTATTCAAAAGGAGTACTGAAAGGGATAGAAAGGGACCATTGTAATAGGGAAAGACTCCCATTTTAGAAGTCTACAGGGGTCTACGAAATCAAACAGAAAAAAGTTTGTCTTTTATAAAGTAAAGGAGAGACAAGCAGATATAAACAGAATCTTTGGAGGGAAAGCTGGGCTAGCAAGGAAAAATGGCCAGTGTTGTCTAACAGGAAAAGGATTTTACTGTGGCCAGCTAACTCCTAGGAGAAGCTAAGTCATGTTACTTTGTGTGTCTGCATAGGCTTAGGAACAAGCAGAGTTCAGGGGCTGGTGGGAAGGAGAGAAACCTGGTGAAAGTTTCCTCAAGGCAAAGCAGAGGTAAACAATGAACAACTGTGAACATTTGATCAGTGGGTTAATGCCATGATCCCTTGAGATATGACCATTCCTATTTAGGTAGTTGAGTTCCTACTATGTATCTGGCACCAAATTTGGTGCTGGTAAATAGGGGTGAAATACCTACTTTTAAGAAGTTTATAACCTAGTGAGAAAATTAGTGCCTTTTAACTAATTTCTCTCCCTTAGCACATCAAAAGAGTGTTCAATCTTCCAGGAATAGCTCTTGAGCCAAAAAAATGACATTTGAAAATTTTTTGTCTTATAGTAGCATAGATATCTAGTATGAAAATATTTTATTCCTATTTTTTCTAAGGTATTGTATATGAGAAAACTTGCAAAATTGGCAATATACGAAGCAGATGCTTACTGCAAGATGATGGGAAATCTATCATGATTTTAGTGTATTTTATTAATTATAATTGATGAAATTTTGGTTATTTTCATTGAATTTCTTCATATGTTCCTGGTGAAAGAACAAATTCATGATTTACAGAGACTTGTTAAATTTGTAGTCTAGAATCATAAAACTGACATATAATGTTCTTCTTAAGGGGAATCATTATTTGCATATACTTTATATAAAAATAAGAAAATGGTGGTTTATTTGAATTATACAATTTGAATTTATGAACTGAATTCTGCTCAGCACATATTATTCAATTTTCCTCTGTCACAGGGCCATGACATTGTGAAAAATAATATATGTATGGTGATGATTCCATTTTTTTATCACAGATTTGATGCCTAAATATTTTAATCTTAATTACTCTATATTGTAAGCAAGAAACAGTAAGGAGATACGAAAAACTTACATAGATAATACTATGTTATCATGTTATATTTTACAGAAAGAATGAAGATGACAAGTTTGATGCTGTACATTAAAAACCATTAGAATTGATAGTTGTTTGAGAATTATGAACATTCATTTATTATTTGCTTGGAGCATAGTCACATATTTTAGGCATTTACTCATCATCAATCTGGATCTTGTTAATGTTATGAATGAAAACTTTGTGCATTTATTACACTGTTATTGTGACTAGACTATGTTAGCTTTTTTGTCTGGATTTAGCAGTTATAAAACAATAAGTAAACATTATTCCTAAAACTGGAATATATTCTAATATCCAATATGGGATAATATTAGGTCTCAAAAATAGAGAACCAAGGATTATTTAATTTAGTAAAATTTCATTAGTTCATACATAATTATTTTGATTTTGAAACTAAAAGAAGTCATTATATTGGCTTCCTAGGGTTGCCATAACAAGCACCATAAACTGGGTGGCTTAAGACTGCAAAAATGTCTTGTCTCACAGTTCTGAAGGCTAGAAATTTAAACTCAAGGGTTCAGCATGCCATGCTCCTTCTGAAGCCCGTAAGGGAGAGTTCCTTGCCTCTTTTAGCTTCTACTTCTTCTTCTTTTATTTTTTTATGTTTTAGGAACAAGAGTCTTGCTCTGTCACTGAGGCTGGAATGCAATGGCGCAATCATAGCTCACTGCAGCCTCAGACTCTTGGGCTAGAGTGGTCCTCCTTCCTCAGCCTTCTGAGTACCTAGGACTACAGGCAAGCCACCATACCTGGCTATTTTAAAAATGTTTTATAGGGGCAGGGTCTTGCTGTGTTGCTCAGGCTTGTCATGAACTCCTGGCCTCAAGTGACCCTCCAGACTCAGCTTCCCGAAGCACTAGGATTAAAGGCATGAGCCACTGTGCCTCGTATCTTTTAGCTTCTCCTGCTTGCCAGCAACCTTTGGCTTTCTGTGGCTTGTAGATACATCGCTCTAATCTCTACTTCCACTGTTAAATGGCTATCTTCTATGTGTCTTCACATAGTTCTATTTACAAAGACACCAGTTATACTGGATTAAGGGCCCATCTTACTCAAGTAATACATTATTTTAACTAATTATATATGCAGTGACTCTATTTCCAGATAATATCACATTCTGAAGTACTAGGAATTAAAACTTCAACATATCTTATAGGGTGACATATTTTAATCTTAAGGGTCATCAAGTTTATGGAATTAACACTAAATAAGTTTACGAATACCAGCAACTTTACTACCTTTGTTTTTTTCTCCCAGGTGTATGACTCAAATCATTCACTTAGCTAATGCTACCCATGAAACCTTAGAATTGCAAGCAACAAACAGTAATCCTGAAAATTTTGTCCTGGATCTTGACATAAAATCACAAGAAAGTAAATTCAGAGAGCCATGAAATTTACTACTGCTAGAGCATTTTCCAATTCTGATCTTGGGACACTGGTGGAGTGTTATCACTTGAATTATTAATTATTAACAAGGATTTAAATTTCTAAATTTTAAGAATTGAATTTTATAGGCCAGGTACGGTGGCTCACACCTGTAATCTCAGCACTTTGATAGGCCAAGGCAGGTGGATCATGTGAGGTCAAGAATTCGAAACCAGCCTGACCAACCTGGTGAAACCCCATCTCTATTAAAAATACAAAAATTAGCCAGGCATGGTGTCATGCACCTGTAATCCCAGTACTTGGGTGGCTGAGGCAGGAGAATCACTTGAACCCAGGATACAGAGGTTGCAGTGAGCTGAGATTGCACCACTGCCCTTCAGCGTGGGCGACAGAGCAAAACTCTGTCTCCAAAAATAATTTTTTTTTTTAAAAAAGAAGGATTTTCTTTTACAAACTTCTCCCCTTGAATTTAATTTATCAACAAAACAATATCATGTTAATAAAAAATTTTTGAATTTTATATGCTGGAGTCATGCTCATGATTACTCCATTATAATAAATTGGTTGTGTTTTCTCTCACCATTTTAATAATCGTTTTTTGATAGTTTCCAGTATTATGATTTTTAAGTCTACTGACATCATATATTTCCAGGATTCCAAGAGACCATTTGTTTGCTAGCCTTTCCTGAGTTGTTGCCCATCCCCCATTCCTTCAGCCCTGACACAGACATACACTTTCAAACAATGCTGACAGCTCTACCTGTCTCTGCTTCTTTCTCTGCTCAATTTTTCATTCTTAGATCCTGGCAGAGGCTAGGTCCAGTCAATGATACTAAATCATTTTTCTTCTTCCTGCAAGTTACAAAATAAGATCCTGAGGTTTAGCATGACTATCTCTATTTCTAAAGCATAGGACACCATTTATTGGCAGTGAGTGTCACACTTTCAGGTAAACATCAAAACGATAGTTACAATAGACTATTTTTATCAAGGTACTTCCAAGTAAATCATGAAATCTGTTAGTAGACATAGTATTTAAATAAAGGCTTTTACTATTTGTTGTTTAATGATTGTTTAACAAATCTACACTTTGATTTCTTTATTTATATCTTAACATCTGTCTCTTGTCAGTTACTGTTTGCCAACTTATATGATATAAAAGTAGTTCTTAACATCATAGTTTGTCAAATTAGAAATGACTAATTACTATATTGCTAAAATTGGCATATATCCTTTAATCTTAGAATCTGTTAAAATGTACACATATTATTATATCATTCAATACCATATTTTTCCATAAATTATATAAAATATGATATTCAGGATATAATTTACATATTACTGAAATTCCTCATTAGAAAGTGTGTTTTTGTATCCTTTATATCTCTACTTTTAGAGAAGAGTCTAATCTGTGATCCAAGGGAAAATAAATATAACGTATTGCACATCCAGACTTATATGACATAATCAAGAATACGAACTTTCTTTTAATATTTCCAACCGTGGCTTACTAGTCTATTAATTACTCTAATCATTTATCAAATATTATTGAGCACTGACTATGCAATTAACTCTAATATTATAAAACAACTCAAAAGTTATATATGAGAAAAATACTGTCACATTTTATAAAACAAATAGGAACACACATTAATTATAATGATAATAAAATATATATATAGAGAAAGTCTATATATTTATATCTATGGAGAGAATAAACTATTTTTCCAAATTTTCTAAGTACAATTTTACTTACTTTTGCTAAGTCTGACATTGAAATTAATTAATAATCCTAAAATGTATATTAACTGATAATCCTGAAACATTCAAGATAATCAGAGACAGCACCAGCCTGAGGTAAAAATATTATATGTAGATAAACCACAATTGTATAATCAATAGGTAACTCTCTTGTAAATCTAAAACTAAGTTTGCATTTGCATTTCATAGTCATTATCAGAGTTTATTGGGCATCAACTGCTGTATTCTAGAAGGATTGAAAGATACTGCTAAATTGTAATTTTGCCTTTTCAAAGTTTATCTGGCAAAATATATTAGTGTAATATAATAGACTTCCATGTGCCACTCTTGCTATCATTTTGTGTTTATCTTAAAATTAAATTATTTCCAGTGTAGCATTTCAATTATATAATATACTCAAGCCCTTATATTGTGATGGAGTCACTGGCTTCTTTCACAGTCTCTAAAGAAGTACCTCAAACTAATACTGTACCAACTCAAGTTATCCTAGAGGGTCACACCTTGAATGAATACAAGATAGGAGGAAGAGGAAAACTTCCTTGCACAGTAAAGAAGCATGTCTTATATCTTTGCTTAGAATCAGTTCATTTCTTTTGATATTACCAAGGCAAAAAGTTAAGTTACTGGTGGTTTGACATGTACGTTGGGATGGGCAACATGCTATGGGTTCCTACATAAAATGTTTATGTCTTTTATTGGGGATTCAAACTCAGCTTTAAAAATTAACCCTGACTTCTTTTTTTATCTTGGATAAGAATATGATGCGAGCACCTCAAACACTGTTTAACATGGGACCTTTGAACAATATTCAAGGAGCAGGCATACTGAGAACAAATAATTTGATGCAAGGCAACATACTAAGCACACAAACATCAACCCTGCATATACCTAGTACACAAAGATAACAAAACAGTGGGTATTAATTTTTGTTCCTTCTTTGCTTTTTCCATTTACACAGCTGATCATAACTCCTCACTCCAGCAGGGAGTTATCTGTTCACTTTTACCCTTCTGTGCTTGGAAGAGCTCATCATCAAGTTTGCATCAACTTCCACTGTACTCAGGTATGATAGAGTATTCTTGGACCAAGCCAAGTTAATTAAATTTTAAATCAATATATAAATAAATACAATTAATCATTCATTCAATTATCATATTTTGCAAGTAAAACAAGTTAATTATAAGTCATTAGTTAAATGATTGTTGGAAAATATAATATGTATTATGTACATGCACACATCTAAAGAAGGTATTTTTAAATACATAGGTCAGTGGAATGAAGAGAAATATATACCCAGATTTAAAATACAGATATTTTAATGTACACGTCAAATCACTGGCTTTTATGTTAATTTTCTGACTTGAGTTTTACTACTCAACTTTCCATAAACTTAAATATAAAATATAGAGTGCAATTTGTAAATATTTGTTATGTTTTTCACTGCATTTCATCTGAACAGTGTTCCTAAATACTAACTTTTAAAAACAATAGTTTATCACTTCTTGACAATCTCTAAATGTGTTTCATGTCATTCTAAGAATTATCCCAATTCATTCTCACCATACTCCTATAATGGAAGTACTGTTATCAATCCTATTTTATGCCTCAGGAATCTGAGACACAGAGAAATTAAAATCAGGCAGCTACTAAAAGGTCAAGGTGTGACCTGAATCCAGGATAATCTGATCTCAACTCATCTTCATGGCTACTTCTTACAGCTACTTAGCCAAGTGATTGTAACTCTCTTACTGCCAATAAAAATTTCATGTAAAAACTTACATTTATATTATTTTTACTTCTTCTAATGTTGATGGGAGGAATGTAAATGGAGGAATGTACTTTATATCTTAGAAGACATCAAGGAGCTTACAAAACCCTGATATCTGAGGGACAGTGGAATCAAATATGGTACAGGGGTCTCCATGTCAGTACAGGGCCTATAGGTAACTAAAGTAACTTTGTTTCTAAAAAAATTTTGTAATTCATTTTTAGAAAATTTGTTTTGAGGCTGTGAAATTATCTAAATATTGTAATGACTAACTAATATATGACCTGAGACAAATACTTTAGAAATATGCTTCTTTCTCAAAAATATTAAAGGAGACAAACAGTAATCCTTATCATACAGAAGGAAAAATATAATGGAGATTATTTTCTTTTAGACAAGTAATTTTAACAAGCTTGTTCTTTTAAGTGATTGCTACATAGCAGGATTAGAATCCCTTCATTATAATTCTTAGGAAGAGTTTATTTGCTTGCATTTCTGGTGGAAAGCATATCTATTCAAGGATAGTCTTAGAAGTTAGCAGGGAGATGATCAGTTCTGCATCTTAATAGCTTTAAAAAATCCTAGCCTAGAAGTTGAATGTTAAATTCTTTATCAAACACAAAAAGTCTCAAACATCAAAATAATTCAAACCTTTTATGAGTCAATTGAACACTGATGGTTAATTGCAGTCACTCTGAGTATCTCCTTCCAACTTGTAGCAAATCTATAAGGATTCATCTATGATTAGACTTCAATCAATAATTCATCCTTTCAGATTCCAGGTCTAGACCTCCTCAACCTTTTCAATATACTGTTGTAACCTTTGTGGTTTTTCTTGCCCTATTTATCATTAAATCATTTAGGCCATCTTCTTTTATTTAATTCATTTGGTTGACATCTTTTGTGAGAAAAACGAGTTCATCATAAAGTATTAATTGAATGAACTTTTGAAAATGTGATATGCATTATGTATGAGCGGGCATGTAAAGAAGATATTTTTTAAAATAAACTTTAGAGTTTATTTTTCTGGTTTGGAATAACTTTTTACCATTAGGGAAATAGTCGTATAGGTTTCCATCCTCTCTTGATTTAACTGATTAAATCTGTCTAAACTGACACACACAGCTGATTAGCTGACTAATCTAAAGCAAACCAATGGCTATGCTTATAAGGTAAACTTTAACTATTTCTGATTGTACCTCTTTGCTGGATTGAGGGAAATGGCTGTGGTTCATTATCTGCTTCATTTGTTTCTGGTTTCAATTCATGTGAAAAGCTCTGCATTGTAAAAAAATGTAACCATTCAGTTATGGTTAGGGTTTGGGTTAAGTTCAGATTGTTTGTGCAGATTTTGAATCCTGTGATTAATTTGGTTAGTACAACACAACTGCAGATATTATGCATGTATATTTTATGCAACCAGTCTCTAAACTAGATTGTGTTACTACGTAACAAAATAAGAGGAGCAGTAGTGAGCAGCAAATGTGGTAATTATAACTTCTCTTTGGTTTCAAAGATTATGTTCTGAGATTTTCTTAGTTTTCAGATGTTTCCTTTTATTTTCAAATAGGTGCCTTGTTTATTTCATTCATATTTGATTGTATGATTTATTTCATCTAAAGGTCGGAATAGCAAAAATTAAGGAAGAATTTATTAAATCAGCGTGGTTTTACAATCCAGCATGAGTCTGTGATCTTTGTCACCTGTGCCTATGGAAAGCTCTGATTAATTCTTAGCAAGTTTTAATTCTCTGTAGCTCACTGTGTAAGCCAGATCTGCTATCCTTTATATCCACTTCTTTTCTCTTTCAGAAATATCAAAATTGTATCTTTAAAAGTTTTACTGTCTCTCCTTTAGAAGAAAATTGAGATAAATATGGGCTGAATATATTACTTAATTGTTCAGTGCATATGTTTGCTGGGTTATTTTTAATTTACCACTCTGAACCCAAGTAAATAATTTAATCAATGCTAGGAAAAGTGTTACATATCAGTGTTCAGTAATCATGGGATGTGGTTTAGCATAGAAACTCCAGTACTCTAGGCCACTTGAGAAAACATGAAAGCATAACCTTCTTTTTGTCACTTGGTTCATTCCCAATGGTTTAAAGTAACACAAGTTCTGCCATTTAAGATTTCTTTTATAAAATATCCAAATAGTAAATAAAATTATTAATAAAATTATTTAAACCACTTTTTAATTTAATTGAACTCTGATACTTGACTTTAGTCAGTCAATTTTGCCAAAACAAATTAGGACATTATTATTGAAAATACAGTGAATTTATATTATGCTAGTCAAATCTGTGACTAACAGTAATATAGTCATTTGAAGATAATATCCCAATGAAATTTGCCTTTAATTCTCCCTATTAAGGAGGCAGGATTTTATGGATTTTCTTTCACTACTTCTCCTAATTTGAAATAATCTTAAAGCAGTTTTCTCTCTTTATTGGAATTTAAGCTTGGAAACATCTATATAGTTGGTAAAATTATTAAGTAGGACATTGTTTGTAATCCTTTATTCATCTGCAACATTAGCAAAGTGCTTATTGCAGAAGTTTAAGAGACCCTAGAACTGAGTCACAGTCTATTATACTCTGAAGGGACTTTTATCCTAAAATGCAAAGGGATTTCCAAACAGAGCTTTACATGCTTATCAAAGGTAGGTAAAAATAATAACCACATTCAATCTCTTTCACGTAATTTTTGGTTCATTTATCCATATCATGTGGTAACAGATAATGCACTCTACTCGATGAAGGGGATAAATAATATAGCATGCAATTGTACATACTTCCTTTTAATGTAGCTTCAATGTGTGCCTCATCTTCTTTGCCTTAATGTGGTAGCTATCTGAATCTCATTTAAAGTTCACCCAGAGAGTTTGGAAACTACATGCAGTGTTTAGTACCAAGTTTGTTAGACAAAAAAGAAGAGGAAACAAAACAAAACCAACTTGAACGAGTGCAAAGTTTTCTATTAAAGTTTCTCTTTTATGTTGCTACAAATTACTTTATATGCATTGAAATATGTTTGATATTTGAATATTGCTCTTTTGCCCTCTTCTGCTTCAAAATGAAAATATATAGAATTATTTTTCATAAAATCAAAAGGAATTTGGAAAAGAAAGGAAAAATGAAACAAATCTTTTTAACAACAAAACTTATCTGGCCAAATTTTTGTATGCTTATTAAGTATTGCAAATAAAATATATGCAGTTAGGACACATATGTTATGAATACTTATCTTCAAACAGTTTACAGAATGGAAATTCTACTTATCTGGAGTAGGACTATTTCCCCAGCCTCTACCCACGAAAAGAATAATCACACGCATTGGTCTTCAGTCATCTATCGTTATAGCTTTCAAAAATCCCACAATGGAAAAGGTCCTCATTGATAGCACACTGACAAGTAAGTTGCTTTTTAAAAATATTTTACATGTTATTTTATAGGTATTTATCAGACTTATTTTGACATAGAATCAAAACATTTTAGAAGAAATGAATACTTAAGAAATCTGTTAGCTAAAGAAAATTATAAAAGAGAAAACAAGATTTGAGAGATGCAGTATTTTGGCTGAAACCACAGATCATAATGGTGCAGAATCAGAATTAGATAGCTATATAAATCAAGTTCTTTCAATTTTATCCATAAACCCAAATATGTAAATTAGTAGATTTGTAAGATTCTTATATTACTCAAATATGCCAATACTTATTTCTCAAAACTTTATAGAAATTCTGATATTATGACTTTGTTTCCTTTTTGCATTTTCTTAATAAAGAGACAACATATTTGGAATAAATTTTGGCTTCAATCAGCCTTGCCCTTTTTTTATGCCATATTAAGGATGCATGCTTTTAATTAGATTATTTGAAGAGTTTGGTCACTTTATATTAAACAAACAAGTAGTGTGAGTCTGAATTAAAAATTAACTCAGCATGAGTTTTTTGAAACATAATCTAATATTGAACATTACAAATTTATCTTTTCAACTATGATTACTACTTCTACTAAAACTATTATTAGTGCAATTATTGAGTTAAAGTTACATGTGTGTTATGGTTTTTTATATAAATGACCAACTTACTCTCTAGAATGTTTATACTTTTGCAATTCATGCTGCCATTAGGAATATAATATAGACATTACCTATTTTCAAAAACTGTGTAAGCCATGAGTAATAACACTGTCTTTAATCTCCATCAATCTGATTGAAAGAACATTATGTTGTATCATCATTGCAAATTTACTATTTTGATTAATGTTGAAGCTGAACATGTCATTTACTTGTTGCACTTTGGTGCTTTCCCATTATTTCTTCATCTTCTTGGAATGAAATAATTTTAAATATTAAGAAAGTAATGTCATCTCATGTAAAATTCCCTCATAAGAATTTTGGCTGCAATGAGGAGAGGCATGTGGTGTTTAATAAATGGTGATTGCAAGCTCAAGGAAATCAGCATTTTAAGATGGAAAAGATTGAGCATATGTATAAGCAGAAGGGAGAAGCCAGGGTTGAGCAGGAGTTAAAGGTATAAATGAAGTAAGGTTTAACTGATAGGCTAAGGGTTTAGGAGGGTTGGGATCAGAAGAGAGGTAAAGTAAGAGCTGAACAGGAGGGGCATTTCTTCCTTGGATGGGGATAAAATAAAATAAATATGGATGTTGATGAATTGATAGATAGTGGAATTGCTTTGGAGGTAGGAGCAGTTCACATATTTACATTTTCATCTGCTGAGGAAAAGTGATATAACAGAAAATTTGAAGAGTGGAGTGGTGGTTTGAAATAACTGTTGGAGAAAAAGGAACATGGAGCTGACAGAATTTAAATATAAAAGTTACTGTGTTTGGGATTTAAATCATAAATTTAGATATACACCAAAAAATATGTGTTTATGAAGTTTATACCAATTGTAGGGGTCAGAACTTCTAGAATGCGAGCACACTAGTCATATCAATGGGTCTTTTCAGGGAATGGAATTTTCAGTATAGGTACAGCCAAATGACTTTATAACTGAGCATATAATAAAAAACAAATTTGGGTTAAGATTTTAACATTAAAAATAAACTTTCAAATAATATGTGACTTTTTAATTTTCTAACATTGCTATAAATTTCTTTCTGCTATATAACAAGAAAACATAGTAAGCTTGACAATTAAAAGTTTATCAGCCTTTTGCAGTTATAAACAGTCTCTTTTAAGTAAACTTACTCTCTCCTGGGCAAATGTTCAGGCTTTGTTTCTCCCCCTTCTTCCTTAAACCTGAGGAGGTATGGGACAAAGGAAAATTCACAGACCTCTAATATCTTATTTCTCTTTCTCTGTCTGTCTATCCTATGTGGAAAAGAACTCGTTTCCCCTTTGTTGGTGATGGCATCTCCCTTTCTGTTTTATTCTTCTCCCTTTTTTGGTATCGTTTTTATGCATTATCTACATATCTACTTGTGCTTATAGTCCTTGGTGACTAAGCCTCACAATTTGACATACAGGAAAACATAGTCTCCAGAAAAACATGACTGATGAAAGAAATAAAATATTTAACATATATGCAAAATATACTCACTAAAAAATAGAAATTAATACTGTATTAGTTCATTTTTACACTGCTAAAAAGAAATACCCAAGACTGAGTAATTTATAAAGGAAAGAGGTTTAATTGACTCACAGTTCTTTATGGCTGGGGAGGCCTCAGGGAAGTTACAATAAAAAAAAAAACAAGCTTGTGTTACATGGTGGCAGGGGAGAGAAATCAAGTGTGTGTAGGAGGAAATGTCAAACACTTATAAAACCTTCAATCTCATGAAAATTCACTCATTCTCATGAGAACAGCATGGGATAAACTGCCCCATAATCTAATCACTTCCCACAAGATTCCTCCCTTAACACCTGGGGATTACAATTTAAGATGAAATTTGGATGGTGGGAACACAAAGCTAAACCATATCAAATACCTTCTCATTTAAATATTTGTAAATGTCTTTATTTCATGATAGAAGTAGGCAATCTCATTTTGTCTTTTAAAAGAAGATGTAAATTTTCATAGCAATTCTATGAATTAAAAAAAAATTCTTAGGCAAATTTATAGCAAGACTCATCTCACCAAATGGTTCCTTGCTGGTGTGAAGAATCTCACATCATTTGAGATCCTGTATTCCTCATTTTCCTCTCTCTCTCTCTCTCTCTGTCTCTCTGTCTCTCTGTCTCTCTTCTTATTAGCTGCAAATCCTGGAATGATTTCTTCCCCTAATGGATGCCATGACAACTTGTGCATAGCTTGATGTAAATATTTGTCACATTTATTGTAGCTAATATTTGTTCATCCCACAATATTTGTGAGATCTTTATAGACATGATCTATTAGTAACTTGAGCAAATAAGACAGCGCAGACTTTTGATGCTTGCCTGCTGAATGACTGGATCATAAATAAAATATCCAAATTTCTAAAACTTAGAGATAACACAGTAGAAATTAAATACCAAAGATCTTTGGAATATTGAAAGCCATTATTTCTGGGAGAAGTAATAAAAATAGAAATAGCCAAGATATTACCAGGAGAAAAGACACAGAACTGGGTATTCCAAAAGTTGAATAGTGAGTTTGACATTCTAAAAGTGCTGCCTTCTTGGAAAAAGTAGTGAATTTGAGAAGATCTCTATATATTTTATATATTGCTCACTCTGTCTATCTATGTATTGATAGAAGAAAAATTTTAGCAAAATTAAGTTTAACAGAGTTTCATTGAGCAAATAGCAATTCATGAATCAGGCAGCCTCCTAAGCCAGAGCGGGGTCAGAAACCAGTGTAGCCACGTGGTGTAAGATTTATGGACATAAAAAAAAAGTGACATACAGAAAACAGAAGGGAGATACAAAAACAGCCAAATTGGTTACAGCTCTGAGTTTGCCATATCTGAACACAGTTTGAACAGTTGACCACCTCAGTGATTGGCATAAGAGTAGGCTTACAGTCTGTTTACAGTTCCATATAGCTTATAGTTCTCTATGTACAGAGAAACCTTTAGGCTGAACTTAAAATATGTAAGGAGCCAGTTTTAGGCTAAACTTTTTAACACTATCTGTCTACCTACCTACCTGTCTGTCTGTCTGTCTATCTACCATCTACCTATCTACCTACCTATCTAAGAGAGAGAGAGAGAGAGAAAGAGAGGGAAAAGAGAGAGGAGATATGTTAGGACAATTGCAAAAGTCTTAAATACTATGATGAAGAATCCAACTTTTATCTTCTAGATAATGACAGTTTTCAAAAGATTACCTGACTTTATAACCTGCATTTTGAAAGCTAACTCTAGAATTATTTACGGATGATGGATATGGATGGGTTGGGGGAAGATTGGAATTGAGAAGCAAAGCTCAGAAGATTCAAGCCAGTAACAGTGGAAAAGTCCATGACCACAGGTAGCACAAAAGCTCACAGTATATACCTAGAATTTTTCCAAAAGTTTGAAAATCTATTTCTTTAGCAAACATGTTTAATGTTTCATGTGTCCAGACTAATTTTTCTTCAGATAACTATACTATGTTGCCTGAAAATGTTTCTAAAGGCTTACCTATATTCCTGATATTTTTAATACCCAAGATGAGTGTCTTGTTATATCCATCTTAAAATAGTCTGATGCTAAGTATTATTGTGACTGTGCTATTTGGTGAAGAAATTGAGGACCTTGGGCACACACTGGTCTACGCATTACAACAAACTTACCATTATTTCCTAAGGAGAATTTTGGCACCATTCACAGGGAATTACTTAGTGGAATGGCTTGCCCTTCACTTGAGCATAAATACTTGTTTTGCTCCACAATTGGCACACGAGGGTGTGAACCTGACCTTTAACTTAACTTTCAGTTAAAGCATATAGTGCCCTTGTAATTTAACAGGTAATACACAGTTGTGATTGAATCTGGGGATACATAATAATTGCCAATTATAAAGACTGTACTGAGCACTTCATTTGCGTAATTCTTTTAGTTATCTCAGGACAACAGATATTCAACTAGTCTTTATCTGGGACATTGTCCAGCTACCAACACCTGTAACTCTTTTGGGTATTTCCGTTGGCTGCCCTAGTGAGTTATTTTTCCTCAACCTAAGGATGATAGGAAGTAGTGGATAAATATTGCAGTTCCCATCCTCCTGAGCAATAGTATACTTTTGAGATGTGTGTTCTGCACTGGTTCTCAGAGTTCTCTAGTTGCCTTGAGCCTCATGTGTCCACAGTAGTAACTTCCTTTGTAATACACCATTTATTGGAGTTCTTCTAATCTTTGTCACACTTTTGCACTTCCCTACTGGCATTTCCTGAGGTCATGTCCCAAATAACAGCTTCTGAGGAAACCCCACCTAACACAGGAACCCTCTGAAATAGGCATTATATCTGTCTTTAAAGAGGATAAATTGATGAATAGAGAGGCTTAACAACTTGTTCATGATCATGGAGCTATTAAGTGAAGGAAGTAAAATTAAAAAGCCAACTCTGCAAATCCAGGTTTCTGTGTACCTTTGTACATGGCTTCTCAGTAAGCAGGCAGAACAATTTCTCACTAAGTGTTCACCTAGTTATATATAAAACTGAAAAGCTCAAGTGGAGAGATAACGTTAGTAAAGGATTATAGGAAATACTTGCAATCTGTTTCTGTGAGTGGTCTGAAATCTGCTTAACAGATTAAATAGAAGGAGCCAGAAACCCAGTACTTGAAATCAACTACACCCTCCCTCAACTACATTAAGAATTGTGTTCAGCGAATTTAACTGTGTTGTGATGTCATTTATCCATAACACCAGATTGCATAGAAATATTCTACAGGAGTCATCATGGTGTACTGGTGAAGATGTTATCAAAAGCTTTCTTATCACACTGCAATCGTTTTTAAGTGAAATGTTTTTAAGAATCACTTGTTAGTATCAGGAAGAACGGTTCCCTCTTTTGAGCAATTGTCTTCTTTTTGTACTGTGGAGCCTGATTATGTGACTACATTTTCCCTCAGTATATTAATTTCTAAGAAAACGTTTTGGCTTATTCCAAGTAAGTGACATGACCGTACTGTGCCTCATCCTTTCTGAAGATGATGCCCCTAATCTTGTTTCAATTTTCTAAAAAATTATTCTAATTCATCTTTTTTTGTATTTTGTCTTTTTGTGATATACCCAACTTAGGAATAGGAGGAGATATCACACAAGGAGATATGCAACCTCTAACAAGAACAGGGGGGAATTTTTTGTCTTGTTTTGAGACAGGGTCTCACTTGGTCACCTAGGCTAAAGTGCAGTGGCACGATCTCTGCTCACTACAGCCTCCAGCTCCTGGGCTCAGATGATTCTCCCACTCTACCCTTCCCAGTAGCTGGGACCACAGGCATGCACCACCACGCCCAACTAATTTTTTATAGGGACGAGGTTTTGCCACATTGCCTAGGCTGGTCTGGAACTCCTGACCTCTAGCGATCTCCCTGCCTTGGCCTCCCAAGTTGCTGGGCTTACGAGTCACCACGTCCAGCCCTCAGGGTGAATGTTTGAAAGATCTTTCAGTTGAATATTATGTAAGGCAAGGTGTAGAGAAGATAATGTTTCAGACATCCATATATATTTGAAGCCATGACAATTTCAAAAGGTTAATTAAGATAGGGTGACAAGAGAGGAGGTACCTAAACAACCTGAGGATAGCATAGATTCTCTAAAGCAAACTGTTAATGAATCCCAAGAGGAGTAGGATGCTACCGAATAGCTTTCAAATAGTGTGGGAAGCTAGAATTTATTAAGTAAGACTCTTTATGTTACCACATTTGAGCTTTATCAACATGACTGTACCCAAACTCCCCTGAAAATCCTGGAGGTCAATATTCCTGCCTTTCCAACAAGGAATCTCAGGTTTAACAATTTCCCAAAATTCCTGTGGAACAGCATCTTGAACTCATTATGTCTGACTGCCTTCTTGAGGACCACTAAAATTTTTTTATCTGCCCACAGATGGTAGTTTTGAAGCCAGTTATACGATCTAAAGTATGGCACTTGCCCCTCTTTGACGTCTCCCCTTGAATCTTAGGGGAACAGGCCTCCCTCCATTCCATCCAAAGTCCCTAGGAAGTGCCCCTACTGCCATTTATTTCACATTTTCTCAGCTGTCTCTCCTGTTTTTCACTCTGCCATCAGACACTGGCTTCGCCTGATGCATACATGCTTTGGCTTCCTGTCATGGCTTTGTTTGGCCAGCACATGTACCCTTACTCAGTGACTGCTGTCCACGGACACAATTCTCACAGTATTTTCTCATCAGCAATTATGTCCCTTACCCAAGACCCCATCTTTCAAGTTTCCACCCTGGTCAGATGGGAATAAAGATGGAGAAGGAAAGGGTAGCCATGAATGAAAGCAGGCATCTGAGATGAAACATTAGAAATTAGGGCCTGATTTACACATATTACACATTTAAGGGCACATCTTCATTAGATGTTCTAAACTTTTGCTAGTAGTCATTTAATATTCAGTCATTGAGCATCTGTTTCATACTGGAAACTGTTGTATGCACATTCCAAAACTATCTCCCATGTGGAGAAAACGTAAGTATATATATATCTGCAAACATACAACCACATAAATACATTCATTGTTTTTGATTTTGTATTTCACTCTATATATGTAATTTCAGCATGGATTACATACTTAAAAGTTGCATAAATGAATGAATCAGTAATTAATGAATACAAAGTAACTGTTTTGATTACTTTTCTATCAAAATAGCTATAGTCTGGAAATTATTCACTTCTAATTAATCCAAATTTAAATGCAATATTAGTGATCTGATTCAAATATTAAATAAAAGTGAATTCTGTTTTATATATCAGTAGTTTATTGGAACAAAACAAAATAGCACTGAATAAAAATGTGCATACTAATTAACATAATATGTTAGTTTTACAGATATCAACTTTCATATGAGAACTGGTAATGAAAACAAAGTACACTGATGAATTTTTGTTGACTTTGGGCTAATTATTACCATGGTGTTCACCAGCAGTAAAATAATAAAGTGTACAATGTAGCATAATTGTAAGTTAATCACACTTACATGATGTGGAGAAGAAATACCGGTGCATTTCATTTCACATGGTAGAATTACTTATGAAATTCCCTGGAGGTCCTCTGAATCTTATCTAAAGCATATCCAGAGTTGAGCAAATATTTATGTAATATATATGTAATCATTGCAAATGGCCAATCAGGGTGAGCATGGTTTTATACTTAAGAGAGATAAATTGGTATAAGAAAAACTCCCAGAACTTAAAATTCTCTCCCAAATTCAGATATGCAACTTTTTTAATAGTTGAATTAATAAATAAATAATATTGAGAAATTTGAGACTTTTTGGCAGGGAATTTGGGTATCAAATATATTAAGTTTGCATAACCGTTTAATTGAATTATCTGTCTTAGTTTACTTTGCTTATAACAAATAGTTAATATTATTGTACTAAGAAAAAGTAAATGTAGAATAATTATAACCATTTTTGAGGTGAGTAATCTGAGACTCTACTTGCTTACAATTACTTTATTTTTATTTATTTATTTATTTTATTTATTTATTTTTTTTTATTGCATTTTAGGTTTTGGGGTACGTGTGAAGAACATACAATATTGTTGCATAGGTACACACATGGCAGTGTAATTTGTTGCCTTCCTCCCCTTCACCTATATCTGGCATTTCTCCCCATGCTATCTCCCCGCAACTCCCCACCCCCCACTGTCCCTCCCCCCCCACTGTCCCTCCCCTATTTTCCCCCAACATACCCCAGCGTATAGTGCTCCCCTCCCTGTGTTCATGTGTTCTCATTGTTCAACACCCGCCTATGAGTG
>PVKP010020076.1:0-41400 GCA_004027715.1 Plecturocebus donacophilus | reverse complement strand
CTCATTCCGCCGTCGGAAGAGCCCCAGCTTATTCTTCATATCCTTGGCTCTGGGGACAGAAGCAGAAAAGAGGGTTGCTCAGCCTGACCCACTCGGCCCCTGCAAATCCGGAGTCGAGAGAGCTGGGGTGAGGGGACCTACTCCTTCATCGTGTGCCGCCTCTGCAGGTTCCCGTTGCGAGTGAGGTACATGCCTCGGAGCATCTCTGTAGGGCCCCCCACCTTGGCGCCGTAGGATGGTCTGCTGAAAGCACCCCTCCGGCTCCTGCCCCCCACCTCGTGTCCCAGGCAGCAGGTAGCAAGCTGCAGCCACACGCGCTCGCTGGAATCCCAGCCTGATGACTGGACTCCCAGGCACAAGCCGGGGCTGGAACTCAGACAGGAGGAGCCAGGAAATGGGAGGGACCAGGAGGGGGAGCGGAAAAAAGAATTCCTCTTGGCCAACAGTGAGAGGGAGCCGTGAAAGGGGCATGTGTCTGCAAGGGACAGCCTCTGGGGCCACCCTGGCAGGAAGCCAGCCCCAGCTATTTGTGACTGGCCTCCTCGTTTCCACGGTAGCAGGGAGACAGCGGTGGGGGGCGGGGGACAGGTCAACAAATTGCTGAGAGGGAGGGAGGGAGCCAGCGGAGGCTCTGCCCACCAGGGTGGCAGGACGGGCTATTTTTAGCCAAGAACCATTTTTAGCCTTGCTGGTCCCCCAGGAGGCAGCAGAAATCAGCACTGGGTGAAACTGCTGGCAAGTAAGGGGTTAAATGCCTCTTGCTCACATTCGCCCCCCTTTTCCCTAGACCCCCAGCACGAGGCACCTCCCAGAGGATGGCCCCCGCCAGCCAGCCTGTCGGCCTCAGTAGTCCGCATTGGCGGCATCCAATCATGAGTATACAGCAGGTCCCCAACATCTTAGTAGTTTGAAGGCTGAATAACTTCAGAAGTACAAGTCCTATAAACTCACAAAAACGCCATTTTAAAGTTTAATTATTTAATGTTGTATGCAAAGTTTTTTGTGATTTTTGAATAACCTATTTTTCATTTTAAGTTTCAGTCTCCACCCTCCCAAAGATGGAAAATGCTGACTGAAACCAAAAGTGAAAATGAAAAATTGATTATTCAAAAATCACAACGCTAAAGACGTGCAAAAGAAATTTAAATAATTAAACTGTCAAGGGGGTTTGGTAAGTTTGAAGCGTTTATACTTCTGAAGCTATTCAAACTTAAAATGGCATTAAGACCTAGGGGACACCCTGTCTAATGAAGAAAAAGTCCTATGGGGGAGGCTGAGCCCATGCCGTGGAGCCAGACAGTCTTGGGTTCAAATCCCAGCTCCAGCAGTTACCAGCTGTGCGGCCTCTGACAAGCTTCCTGACCTCTCAAGTTTCCTATCCAGCTTTTTTCTCTATCAAGCTGTTTTTGTCAAACGGAAGCCAGCAGGCCAGGTCTCCAGGTCCCAACTCCACCACTTTCTTGCCGTGTACCGTGTAACTTAACCTCTTTGCACTCTAGTTTATTTATTTGTAAAATAAGAGTAAGGTCAATAAGAAAGAAAGGAATGTAAAATAAAGGTAGTGGTAAAGATTAAATTAGATCACATATGAAATATGCACAGAACAGTGCCTGGCACAATAAACGTTAATGATTATTTTTATGATTACTCTAGATGTTCTAAGACTCTTCATCTAAGCTTTTGAGAGTATAAGCTTCAGAGGCCAGGCACGGTGGCTCACGCCTGTAATCCCAGCACTTTGGGAGGATGAGGCAGGCAGATCACTTGGGGCCGGGAGTTTGAGACCAGCCTGACCAACATGGCAAACCCCCATCTTTCCTAAAAATGCAAAAATTTTTGCTGGGTGTGATGGCACACACCTGTAATCCCAGCTACTTGGGCGGCTGAGGCACGAGAACTGCTTGAACCTGGGAGGCAGAGGTTACAGCAAGCTGAGATTGCACTCCAGCCTGGGTAACAGAAGGAGACTCTGTCTCCAAAAAAAAAGAAGTGTGGGCTTCAGGCAATTCAAAAGGCAGCACTTACACTGAAAGGAAGCTAGATAGGGCAGCTGCAGCACCCGGGGTGCCCGCCCTCTGCTGCCACACACAACCCCGCACTTCCTGCTGCCAGCACCACATTCAAGAGCCCTGGCACCGTCCAGACCCTCTCTCATCCCACAAACGGTTAAGTGAAGATGATTGGTGCAAAGGACTTTTTTGTTTGTGCATTTCATCTTGCCAAGAAGGTGCAATTGGCTGTGGAGTGAGAGAAGCCGACAGTTGCTGCAGAAAACTGAAGCGGTCAGGGCAGCTGAGGTGAGAAAGGCTTTCTAGGGTAGTGGTCCCCACCCAAGGTCAAGTCAAGACCAGGGAAGAGGGTTGTAGGAGGCTCCTCCCCATAGCCCAAATCCTTCCTAGTGGTGGGTGCTACAGGACCTGTAGGGGAGGGGCTTCCTCTGGGTGGGTCACAGTGCATGCAGCCCACTGCCTCCTCCCTATACCTCCCTCCAGTCTCCAGGGCCTTAGGAGACCTGAGGTGAACCCACATACATTTCTTTTTCATTGGTACCTCTAACAAACCCCAAAATGTATAAGAAGGCCTGAGTGTGGTCAGAAAAGGCTTGGGGAGTGCAGGATTCAGCAGCTGGGCTAGTAGCGCCCCCTCCCGGCAATGCCGGAAACTGTCAGCATTCAGGCGCTCAGGAGGAGGAAGAGGAACCCCATGACTGTCAGTTCCGCCCTTTCTCAGGTCACTCGTGGGCCCAGAGGTTGCAAAGAAGTTGTTGAAGCCACTTGGCCCCTGCTTGGCTCAGAAGCTGGGCCAGAGCCAGGCCAACCGGCTGGATGCCTCTGGTTCACTGTGGCTTCCGGGCACTGAATCAGCACCTTGCCTCACTTGGAGAGAATGCTCCAAGATCCTGTTTTTCGTTGGTGTCTGTCTGGGGTTATAGGCAAGACCAAGTGCAGCCCCTTCTCCCCACCTGGACCGTTAGAGGAGAGACAAGCCCTGCGGCAGGGGAGGAAGAGGAGCAGGGGAGCCAGGGATCTTCCCAACGTACAGGTTTTTGCTCTTTCTCTTCCGGGAGGCTTCGTCATCATCCCCAGTGGTGTCGGCCCCACTTATCTGCGGAGAGAAGACAGACACAGTGCAGTCTGGGGACCCAGGAGCTCCTGCCTAAGCAAAGAGAGGCTCAGAGACCCAACAATCCCTGCCATCAGCCGCTTCCACCTCCAAGGCCTAAACAACCCTCACCCCCGGCACAGCAGGTGAGGGAGTGAAACCCCACTGCTGGGAACAGCCTGGCCATGAAGTGGGATCGGCTTGGCAGAGCCTCAGGCCACAGGGATCTCTTCCTGGGGCATTTACGTCCCCAGCTCACTGGGAAAGAACCAGACAGCTGGCACTCACGACAGGCGCTGCATTGCAGGCAGTGAGCTGGTGAGAGAGCAGGGCTTCTGCCGTGTCAGCAGGCCAACAATCCCTGCCCTTCTCTGAGCCTGTTCTTTAATTTCTAAAATCAGGATCATAACGATTAACTCAAAGTTTGAAGGAGGCCTGAGATGGGCAGCAGGGTATAAAATGAGTCATTACACAGGCCTAAGCACACCTCTCTTGCCTTATACTTTTCCATGGCTCCCTAGTGCCCTCAGGATAACGTCCAAACTCCATAATGTGACCGGATCTACCATCTTAGGATTGGGGCAGAAAGTTCCATTTTATTAGAACAATCGCACCTCATATAAACCTCATTGACTACGATGCTGCTACTGCGCAAAGCTGAAAGTTCCATTTTAACACCAGTTACAACTCCTTCAGTTCTCTCTCCAGCCTGGCCCCCACTTCAGCAAGCTCTTCAACTCTTCCTTCCAACCAAACAGGTCTTCATCTCTGTGTACAATTCCTTCCTCAGGGGATGCTTTTATGAGTCTCCCACCTCCCTTCTCTCCTAAGACCCAGCTTCAGGTAAGACCAAAACCTCAAGTGAGCCACTGAAATGCCTCCTTCCCTGGGAAGCCCCCTCCCACATGTGGAACAAGGTTGTGCTCCCTTCACCTCTTTCCAAGTTCCCACCACACCCAAAATGACTTGTTCAAAATCTATCTCCTTTGCTCAGTTATGAGCTCCCAAGAGCAAGGCCTCTGTCTGCCTGGACCACCTTCCCAGGCCCTGGCATGCATTAGGAGCTCAGCAGGTCAAATCTGTGGAATGAATGAATGAATGAATCTGAGAGTGGAGAAGCGGGCTGGGGAGGGTGAGTCTGGAGGCCCTCCCCACCTGATCCAGGACCTGCTGCTTCATCCTCCGCCCACCCCGTCTCCTTGCCTTTGCCTGTGCAGTACCCACTTCCTGGAACGCCCTCTGTCTCCTCCTCTCCTCCAGACCACTCCAGACACACACCATCGCTATTAGGGCCACGCTCTGTCTCCCTTGCTCTGGCTTGGTTTGCGTGCCCTCCTCCGGGGGGACCCACGGCCCCAACAGTGCTAGCCCAGAGCAGGAGCCCAGGTAATGCTCAGAAATGGCAGAAAAGTGAAAGTTCAGAGTTGGATAGGCATGAACCTATGTCCCAAGACAGGACAGAGGGCCACCAGGGTGGATCTCAGCTCTGATTCCTCCTGAGGCCCACCTCAGTTTGCGTATTTGTAAAATAAAGAAGATGGGCTAAGCCTTAAAATGCTGTGTTCTTACTTCTGGAAAGAAAAGTGGGCTGGGCACAGTGGCTCATGCCTGTAATCCCAGAACTTTGGGAGGCCGAGGTGGGTGGATCATTTGAGTAAAGGAATTTAAGACCAGCCTGGGCATCATGGTGAAACCCCATCTCTACAAAAAGTCCAAAAATTAGCCAGGCATGCTGGCATGCACCTGTGGTCCCAGGTACTCAGGAGGCTGAGGTGGGAGATCACCTGAGTCATGATCACACCACTGCACTCCAGCCTGGACAACAAAGTGAGACTCTGTGAAAAAGAAAGAAAAGAAGAAAAAAAAAGAAAAGAAGGGAGAGGAGGGAAGGAAAAGAAAAGAAGAAAAAAAAGAAAAGAAGGGAGAGGAGGGAGGGGAAGAGAGTAGAGGGAAGGGGAGGGGAAGGGAGATGAGAAGGGAAGGGGAGAGGAGAGGAGGGAGAGGAAGAGGAGGAAGAAGAAAAGAGGAGAGGAGAGGAGAGAAGAAGAATGCACTTATTTCAGATAGAGCCAGCAGGAGGAGCCACTGGCTTCAGTGGAGCACCCACCCAAGAATGGACGGATGGACGGATGGGTGGGTGGGTGGATGAGTGGGTAGGTAGATAAATGCATGGGTCAGTGGATAGATGGATGGATGGATGGATGGATGTGTGGGTGGGTGGATGGATGGATGGATGGATGGATGGACGGATTGATGGATGGATAGATGGGTGGGTGGGTGGATGAGTGGGTAGGTGGATAAATGCATGGGTCAGTGGATAGATGGATGGATGGATGGATGTGTGGGTGGGTGGATGGATGGATGGATGGATGGATGGATGGATGGATGGGTGGGTGGATGAGTGGGTAGGTGGATAAATGCATGGGTCAGTGGATGGATGGATGGATGGATGTGTGAGTGGGTGGATGGATGAATAGATGGGTGGGTGGATGGATGGATGGATGGATGGTTGGATGAGTGTATGGGTAGGTGGATGAGTGGATGGATGGAAGAGTAGAGGAGTGGATGGATGGATGGATGAATTACACCTTCATTAGCTCGTACTATAGGCCAGACCCTGGATGGGGCATAATTCAGATACAATCTCATTAAACCTCACAATAAATCTATAAACAGTAAACAGAGGATCAGAGAATTTAAGTCACCTGCCCAAGGAGACCCAGCATTTAAGTGACAGAGCTGGAATGTGCCTCAATTCAAGGCCTGTGTTTCTCCAGCAGAGGATGCTGCTACTCAAAAATGCACGGTCAGAACACATTTTAATGTTTCCAGTGAAAGACTCAGGAAGTGCTGCCTCCTTCCTGAGAAGGCTGCCCCACCAGAGTTGTAAACACACATGTGTGTACGTGCACACAGAGGCACACACCATATGGTGTGATTTCAGAGCAAGGGTTTGGAGGCAGACCTGGATATTAATCCTGCTTTCACCAACTTTGGATCAGTTTCCTAGCCTCTCAGCTTCCGCTTTTTTAGCTATGGCTTAGGCATAGTGACAGCCACCTCACAGGGCTGACAGAAGGTTCACCAGGATTAAGTCTGGGCCCCAAGGCCCAGTCCTGGCACCCACGCCACCCTCAGTAACCAGTGCTCATTGCTCAGTGAGTGTTCCCACTGTCACCCCAGAGCACACACAGGCTGCAGTCACGATGGCCTGGCAAGGCCGTGCCCAAGGCCCCCACCCGTGGGAAAGAGCCCTGGGGCCCTGGGCTTCCTCCCATTCTAACCTCAGCTTCCGTACTTTATCGGCCCCACACAATGGGCCTGGGACCACTCCCACCCAGCCACCACCCCCAGCCTCTGCCCTGCTGGGAAATGGGCTCTTCCTTCCACTTCGGGGAGGAGAGTGTCTTCGGCAGGGACTGACCCAAGCCAAGCCGCCTGACAGAGGAGCTGGGCAGCTCTGGTGCTGGGAGTCAGCCCCCTGGGCTGCTGGAGAAACCCCAGCTCCAAGAGGAGCCTGTGAGCCAAGGACACACTGAGGTGGAAACTTGGGTTCTGGTTCCCAGCCCGAGGGACTCCCCATAGCTGCAGGGAGGCTTTGGGCTCTGGCCTTGCGGGGGGCCACAGTGGCCCCCCAGGGTGCTGCCTCCCACAGCTGCAGCAAGGCCTGCCCAGGGCCCAGCCTGCAAAAGCTCTCCAAAGGGATTCTCTTTTCCATCTTCTCCTCACTGTCTCACTCTGCCACCCTGTCTGGCTGAAAAGCAAATGGAGGCGAGTCCAGGAGTGCGCAGCCCTTCCCTCACTCTGGGAAGAAACCCTGGGGCCTCCCCAGCCTCCTCTAGCCCCACTCCAGGGACTAGAAGCTTACCACCTCTTGGGACAATAATTATAATTCTTACTGTAATTATAACTGTCATTATAGTAATGATTAAAAGTGTAGATTTTTAATTGCCTGGATTTGAACCTTAGCTCAATTATTTATTAGCTAATTGAACTTAGCTCAGTTACAGCCCTTCTCTGTGCCTCAGTTTCCTTATTTGTAAAATGCGGGTAATAAGTGGCCCTCCCTCAAACGGCTGTGGGGAGGATTATGGAAGTTAACACAGGGGACGTGCCCAGCACAGTGCCCGGCACACAGCAATGGGCAAGGACTCTTAGCTAGTGCGGGTTTTGCCATTATTTATGGAGCTTTCACTACATGTCAGGCGCCAGGCCAACGTGCTTTAACATACTTTATCTCATTTAATCTTGGCAAGGGTTCTAAGAGCCAGTTACTGATACTCCCTCTCAGTGTGCAGCTGAGGAAACCGATGCCCAGGGCAGTTTGGTAACTAGCATGGGCTCTCTGAACTGGCAAATAGCAGAGAATTGTGAGTCCAGAGCCCACCAGTAACTAAGGACTCTTCGGTGAGCAGGGCTCAGCTGGTTTCCCCTACTGGTCCTGGTCAGACTTTTGGGGCTCCCTGGCCATCCACGGCTGCCCTGTCTGATCCAGCCCAGCCTGGCAGGCCCCATGGAACCATGTGGAAACAGTTGGATCTAAACTCTATACTTGTTTACACATTGGAAATAATTCTTTAGGCTTTTAAAAAATAGGAAGCTTGAAGGTATTATCATGTCTTGGAGCTGGAAGGCATTTTTGAGGTCCCCTTGTCTGATCTCTGGCCTAGGTGGGAGCTTAACGAAACGAGGCTGGCACCCTCCGTGGACCGCCTCTGCCAGGCCAGTCCCCTGCAGGAGAGGACGGAAGCAGGGCCAGGGAAGGGCTGCAGCCTGTAGTCTGTGGTCCCCTCACTGTCAAAGAATAGCCCATGAATTCAATGGCAGCATCCTGGACCTAAACACAATGACTCTCTGGGCATCCTTGACTCCTCAGGCTTCCTTGACTCCCCAGGAAAAAGGCCTGTGGGTCTGCTCTGCAGGCCCTTGGGGAGCAGCCAGGAAGGCAGGGCTCTGGCGGCAGGGGGCACCATGAGACCACTCAACTCAGCACAGGGTGCCAGACCCAGTGGACGGCCAGCTGGAGAACAGTCGGGGGCCTCTCCCTTTCTGGACTCAGCCTGCCCATCTGTGAGATCACCATGGCCCAGCAGACCGTCTCTGAGGTCTGTCTGTTCTGACATTCCTACTCGCAATAGAAACGGCTCAGCACACGAGAGGGCAGGATAACAGGGACATGGAGAGGGGACAGTGTCGAGACTGAGTGTCACCCTGTGGCAGGCAGCCTGCACTCTGGGCAGCCTCACCTTATCCACACAGCAGCACAAATGACCAGCCCGAGGCTGCCACACAGAGCTTTCTGTGTACTGCTCTCCCTGGAACCCCTGGGACAACTCTAGGGGGACTCCGTGTTCCATTTATAAGAGAAAACTGAAGCTCAGAGAAAGAAGCAACGGGCCAAGGTCCCAGAGCCAGGGAGGAGGAGGCAGAGCTGAGACTTGAACCTGGGTCTGTCTGACTCCACAGCCTGAACACTTCATCCCTCCCCTCTTCACCTGTTGCCTGGCATTGCCTGGGAATAGCGGCCCATCAGCATCAGGGGACCCTTCCAGAAGAGCCAGGCCAAAGCCAGGAAGATAGAAGCCATGGGGGAGCCCGCCGCTGTCCCTCTGCCAGCCCCCAACCCCTGGCCCCTCATCAGCATGAGGTGGCAGAGCCTGGGCTAGAGCCACAGAGGACTGGACAAGGGTGAGGCCTTGCCGGCGCCATCATTTGCTGTGTGGCCGCGGACAGGACATCTCTCACTAGCCTGAGCCTCCCACTATAAGACAACTGCTTGTCCACCTTGCAGCAATGTCAGGAAGGTGAGAAAAGGGGTCTGGTTGTACTTGGAACGGCGACACAGCCGGTACTAGTCTGGTTACTGCTCTTTTCCCCTCCACCTCCTCATCATATGATTACCGTTTATGGAGCACCCACCAGTTACTGCCCTAAATGCTTTACTCATGTTAAGCTATTTAATCTTCCCAGCCACTCTAGGAAGGAGGCATTATGACCACACCCATGTAACCAATGAGGAAACTGTGGCTCACAGAGGGGCAGGGCTTGCCCAAGGCCCAGTACCAGTAATATATGGCATTAGACCAGGTGTTTGTCCCATCTGGGCTTCATCTCCTCTTGACAAGAGTGGGTTTCGTACTGAAGCTGACTGGCAGGAAGGGGCAGGATGTGAGCAGCAAAGGACTCAAGGACTGCTGTGTGGAAACCACACAGAAGGGTGGCCACCACCAGGCTGGGGGCAGCCTCTGATGTCTCTGCCAGCTCAGCCACTCAAACCCAAGAAAGGAAGTGACCAGCTAAAAGTGGGTGGGACAGGGAAGGGTGCCAGTGAGAACCTTGGGCACCCAAAGGAGGAAGCTGAGACAAGAGAGAGCTGGTCCAGGCCTGCCAGACTCCCAAGCAGAATTATCTGTCCCAAAATAGGAGCTGAGGCCAACTGAGCTGGGGAATCAGATAGATGCGTACACGTGGATATGTCCGAATTTATCAGTATATAAATAAATTTATTGGAGCAAGTGTGGTCAAGGGAATAGAACTGGGAAGGGTGTAGTGGGGGAATCAGGATTGGGATGCCCAAGGCAGATGGGTCTCAGCTGCCCTCCAAAGAGGAGTGGCCAGGCCTGATCTGAGTGAGCCTGAGGCCTTGCCTTGGAAGGACAGCTTTCCAGACTCTCTCCTGTAGAAACTGTCAAGAAATGGCTTAAGATGGTGATATTCAAACTTTAGCAAGATCATGATCCCTCAGGGGCATGTTTAAATACAGGGTCTGGGCACCACCCCTAGAGATTCTGATTCAAGTTCTGGGTATAGGAACAAGGAATTATATATTAATAACCTCCCCCCGGTGACTCCAGAGCACACCACAGGTGAGAACCACACATACTCACAGATGAGGAAATGGAGATTCAGTTCCCAGGCCAAAGTTCAAGGCCCTTTCCTGCCCTTTGAGAATGACTACCTTTCAGCAAAAGGCATCTCCCTAAATACCAAGACTGCCTTCTTGCTAGTGGCTAAGAAGCTAAGCAGGTTTCTGAGGACATGTCCCAGCTTGGTGAGGAAGTATGCTGGAATCCATTAGTGATGTCTGCCACAGGTTGGAGGGAAGAAGAGCAGCACGTGTGCCAGGCATCTGCCCTTTAGGCATGCTCTGCTCTAGCCAGAGAATGCCTGCCTCTTTCTCTCTGTTTATTCTAATCCTGCTCAACCTTCAAGGCCAAGCTGAGAGGTATCTTCCTCCAGAAGCTTTCTCTGATGGCCTTAGACCCTGGGGTCTCTCCTCCTGAAGTTCTAGATCTCTGAGTCAGTCGTGCTCCGTGGGCACTGACCACTCCTACTCACCTGGCCTCACAACACTTGTCACACCAACACCTGGCACTGGCTGTTGCATTTCAAGAGAAGGTGAGGGGCCCAGCATTCCCTGAGGGCCTCCGCTAACCATTCTGGGATGTGAGTGCTATTAACCCCTACTATTCAGAGAAAAAAACTAAGGCTCAGAGGAGTTGAGTGACTCAACCAAAGTCACACAGTAAGAAATGGAGCCCAGACTCAGACTAGTTGGTGGGCTTCAAGGTCATGGCGCATCTGTTCACGGTTAAGGCTCACACAGATAACTTATTTCTCTCAGGCTGAGACCGTCCTCATACACTTCTGCAGTTCCTGTTATGCCTCAGAGCACAGGGCCTGGTACACAGCAGGAAATTGATACTTATTTATCTATATATAAATATTCATGAGAGGCAAAGAGTGTGGTGGTTGGTTAAGAGCACTAGCCCTGGGCTGGGCACGGTGGCTCACGCCTGTAATCCCAGCACTTTGGGAGGCCGAGGTGGGTGGATCACCCACCTCATGAGTTCAAGACCAGCCTGGTCCAGATGGCAAAACCCCGTCTCTACTGAAAATACAAAAATTAGCCAGGAGTGGTGGCAGGTGCCTATAATCCCAGCTACTCAGGAGGCTAAGGCAAGAGAATCACTTGAATGCCGGAGGCAGAGGTTGCAATGAACAGAGATGGCACCACTGCACTCCAGCCTGGGGGCCAGAGTGAGACTTCAACTCAAAAAAAAAGCACTAGTCCTGGAACCAGATTCTAATTGTAGTTCAGACATTGATACACTGTCACCTAGAGCATGTTAGATAACCTTTCTTTGCCTCAATTTCCTCTGCTGTAAAATGGTCACAAAAATCCTATCTACTTCATACGGCTGTTGTGTGAGTGTTAATGAGTTCACTTATACTGCTTAGGATAATGCTGACACGGAATCAATGTGTTGTTGCTGTGGCTGGCTGATGGACTTCTAGTCTGGCTAAGCTGTAACTCGATTTCTCCAGCTACTATCTCAGACCTTTTAAATCCAAACACACAATGGCCTGGGCTAAGCTACACCTGCTCTGCTTTCTGTGGGGACCGTGGAGCAGTAAGAACACAGCATCTGGAGTCCTAAAGTCAAGGGTTTCAGTCCAGGCTCTGCCTTTTGGGTCCCGCTGGGCCTCAGTTTTATCTTCTGCCCAATGGGTGGAAGGTTCGCTGGGAGGCTGCCGGGACAGCAGGGGTAGAACGCAGTGACTGCTCACTCCCTGCAGCCCCTGGGTCAGCCCTCCCCGCATTGCCTGTATCTTTCTCCCTCCCGCTGTAGCTTTCTCACCTTCCTGTGTCCGGTGAAGAAGAGAGAAAGGTGGTGCATGGAGCCACCATTGCGGCCCAGCTCTTTCTTGAGGGTGCTGGGCGAAGGCATGGCCCAGGTGGAGGTGGCGCCCTCACCGTCTGAGCAGTGCAAGGTGGTGTCGGAGGCGAAGCAGGTCCCCCGGGGCTCCTGCAGCAGGCTGCCCTCGCTGTGCGTCCGGCGCCGCAGCGAGTTCTGCACACGTAGTGAGAGGCCGCCCTCAGCCCCCTGGCCCGTCTCGATCATGCTGCTGCGCTTGGCCTCACTGCGCTCTCCATAGTTGTCGTCGCTGGTGTCCTCATCCTCATCCTCCTCCCCTTCCTCCCTCTCCTCCCCCTCCTCTTCTGCATCCTCCTCATCTCCTGAGCTGCCCCGCTCTGCCCCTGTCTCCTGGCTGTAGGTGCTATCCAGGCGGACCTCGGGGATCACAAAGGCTGGCCTGGAGGCCGCAGGCGGGTCCCCGATGGCTGGTAGCAGGTCCTCAGAGCTCGTGGTCTCCTCAGTAAGGGCCTTGGCTGGCAAGGAGACCTGGCTAGGAGGCAGATCTTGACAGGATGGAAGGTCCTGGGTGGGGGGTTCCTGGACGGCAGGGAGGTCTTTGGTGAGTAGAGGGTCCTGGTGAGGCAGGGGTTCTTGACCAGCAGGCACGTCCTGGCAGGGTGAGAGGTCTTGGGCTGGAGGGGGTTCCTGGCATGGTGGGGCATCCTTGCTTGGCAGGGCATCTGGGCCTGGAGGGGATTCTTCACAGGTAGCTGAGTTGTTGCTGGACAGTGGTTCTTGGCCAGGAGCGGGTTCCTGCCCAGAAGAAGAGTCCTTTTTGGGTGGAAGGTCTTGTTCTGGAGGAAGCTCTTTCCCAGGAGAGGACTCCTTGCTGGGTGGGGAGTCCTCAGCACCAGGCCCCTTCCCTTCCTCCAAGGACATCTCCCTCTTCTCATCTGCCTCTGCCTCAAACATCTGAGAAATAAAAAGAAAACAAGAATGGTTCAGAAGAGGAGGCTCCGAGATGCCAGCACCAAAGGCTGACATGAAACCAGGAAGTGACCTGAACCCCGGCCCCCTAGTCTGAAAGCTGAGGTGCCAGATGGAACCCTGAAAGCCCCTTTGACTTCACTGTGTAACGATTCTCACCCTGTCTTCTTGCTTGAACTTTCTGCTCCATCAAAAACACAGCTGGTCATTTACAAGAGAAGAGAGAGAGGTAACCACCGTCTGTCTAGCTCCTGCCATGTTGGGGCCAGGCCAGCTTGACCCCACTCTCTTATATGGCTTTCCCAACAACCCTATAAAAGAAGTATCGCTGTCCCCATTTTACAGAAAAGGAAACAGGGTTGAAGTCGCCTCTGGGGATAAAGGAGAACCAGGCAGTCTCTGCTCATGGACCAGAACCAAGCCAAGCCCCAAAGCCAGGGCGGTCACTGAATCTAGCCCAGGATGTCTTCTACCTGAATTAAAGTTTAAAAAAATCTGAATGAGTCATTCAAACAAGAATGTGCTCTGAACATTTAAGTATCTTTTTGAAACTAGTGAACTGGAATGAAACTGGAACTGGAAAATACTGCCCACACCTGGACTCGCCAGATGTCACAGACACATGGAAACTCCCTGAGGGATCACCCACCCCGGGATTTGTAAACTGCTGGGAGCAGCCTCAGGGATTCTTTAAACACACAGCATCTCCTGCCTCACACACAACCCTCGGGATCCTAGGGGGTTTTGCTGAGTTTCGACAGATTTCACAAGCAAAGAGAAAACAGTTCTCTTGATGAAAGTCGGAAAAGCAGCTACGTCACCAGAAGATTGAGGCCCTGAGAAAGTCAGGTGTGTCCATGGTGCCACAGCCATACAGGGAGGCAGTTATCAAGCCTGGGCTGGGCCCCTCGCACTCAAGGACCAGGAATGCTGGAGCTGGAACTGTTTATTTAGAGCCCAGGTTCTGTCCTTCAAGAATCCATGGCTGCTGAGGACTAATGAAAGAGAAAGACCCCACCCATACTTGGGAACTGTAAGGATGCTTGTGAATGTGTGCACATGTGGGCACACACACTGGCAGAAAACTTCAGGGGTAAGTACCCCCAGAACATGGGGTAAGAGCTCTCATTGTAGAAATCATTAATGTCCATTTGATGGATGAGAAAACGGAACAAAAAGGCCAGTGACTTACCCACTATTGCACAGCTGCCCTGACACCAAAAGGCCATGCCCGAAGCCGAGAAGTCTCTGAAGCCCCAGGGAGTCTGTAATGGCGGAGCCCCACAGCTGGGAGCCAGTGATCAGCCATGGCTTGGGGCAGCTGCAGGCAGCTGCACACATGTGTCAGGGGTCACGCTGGCATCTGGGAGCACAGATGTGAGCGGATGTGAAAGCGCGGCACGAGTAACAGCCTCAGCCTGGGAGCATGAAAGTGAAAGTGGAGCTTGCAGAACCGAGACGGTGGCTGGGCAAGGGAGGGGAAGCCTCGCAGGACTCCAGCAGGAGCTGGCCAGGGTCGGGCATGCCTTAGGCTGTGGCTCACAGGCCAGAGACAGGTGCCTGCTGATGCTGTGGCCTTCTTGCCCTGGAAATCCTCCCTGCAGCTCAGAGGTGACTCCACCCAAGGACCCTCTCAGACCTCATAGCCTCAGACTCTGAAACAACAGCAATCCGAAATCTCCACTGTATAGACAGGAAGGCTGAGGCCCAGAGAGGAGCAGGGGAAACCTAGAATCACACGGGGGTGTCAGGTAGAGCCAGTCACCAACCTTTGGGCCTCAAGATGTCCACCTATGAAATGGGATAACCAGCATGCCTGAGCAACATATCAGGAGGGTATGCTGCAGAAAGTGGAAAGCTCCTTAAAGGAGATGATGTTGGCAGCGGTAGTGATTTAAAAGGCATTGATCTAGAGGGAGATTCTGAAGTTAAAGACCTCAACCAGTGATGTGTGTTTCCCACACACCCCACACTCTGCCAAACACCAGAGTCAATGTTGGCAATTGTAATGTCAGGGCCTCCAGTCCAGAATTCTCATCTGGAAACTAAGGGCTGTGCTTCGGTCCCTTCAGGCTGTTCCCAGGTGGACAGAAAGACCCTCCATTGAGTGGAAAGGAAGACTGAGGGCCCAGTCTAGACAGTGACTTAGTGACTTGCTCAAGGCCACCCTGCATAATTCGGGGGCTAGGCTGGGGCCAGAGCCCAGGCCTTCTGGCCCTGTTCTTCTCAAGCCCACTTCTGATCTCCGCCTCCATGCAGCCCAGTCCCCAGCCCATTGCCCCACCCACCAGGAAGCATTCTCCATCAGGAGAAGCAAACTGCCCCACAGCCAGCTCCTATCACCCTCCCACATGGTGAGACCTCCCCCCACCCCAACACCTGTCCCCCGGCCCAGCCACCTGCCTCTGATAGTCCTTGGGGAAAGACAGAAGGAAGCAGCAACCGGGTGACCTCAGGGCCTGGCATGGAGTGGCACTGAGAGGGGTACTCGCATTTCCCCTTTCCTGGGTGGTGGGGGTGGGGCCCAGGTCTGTCCCAGTGGTGACTGTCAGCTGGAGCCCACCCAAGGGGAAAGTGCAGCAACAAACACAAAACCAGAAATGCAAGTCAGCCTGCCTCTGCCAACCCTATTCTAAACCGAGGCCAAACTAAACAAAGCCAAGAGGGGAAGTGCCACTCAGGTAGGGGTGCTGTCCCCAGAGGGCCTCTGCCGGGAGGGATAGGGGGAGAAACTAACCAAGGCGGAAGAGTTCTCAGAGGGCCCAGTGGTTTTGTGCTCGGATCCCCGAGTCAGACTGATTTTGATCCCAATGGGACCACTTTTTAACTGTGCAACTCTGGCCAAGCCTCACAATGCCTCAGACCCTCTGTTTCCTCATCAGGAATGGAGCCCGGTGATATCACACTGGACTCACAGGACTATGTGAATCTCCTCACAGTGCCTGGCCCTGGAAAAGCTTCTGGTCCAATGGGAGCTATCAGTAGTCTTATTCTAGAGATAAGAACCTGGGGTGCCAGAGGGAAAGGGAATTACCTGAGAATGAGAGGCTGATGCAGGATTAGGAGTCACATCTCCTGCCCAGGGTCTCTCCCTGTTTCCTTGGAGCCTTACCCACAAGTGTTTGGGGCCCTCAGAGGGCTATAGAGGGAGGAGGAACGGCCTGGAGTGCTACCTGAGACCCCTCACCTGGGCGCATCCCACACGAGCAGATGCTGGCAAACAGGGCCCAGAGGACATGGTTCTTTCTGTGCTCCCAGGCAGGCTTGTGTGAACAGGGACTGCGTGCAGGTTTGGTGAGGCCTGTGTTCTTGGAAGAGCTGGGGTGGGAAGTGGTTTGATGGAGTCTCTGGAGCAATTACAGGATACCTGAGAAACCCAGGGGTGGGGGGTGGTAAGTGTAGCAGCAAACTAGGGCAGGAGGGGAGGCAAAGATGAGGGCCAGGTTGCAGAATACATGGTGGGCATGGGATTGCCCTGTGAGCAATGGAACGACACAGGCAGAGCTGTGCTGTGTCAAAGCTGCTCTGGGGAGCATGGGCAGGATGTGTGGATGGCAGGGAGGACTGAGGCATGCATGCATTCATGCATTCATTCATTCTCCAAGCACTGAGGTAGGTACTAGGGGAACAGCAGGGAACAAGTCAGACACAATCTCTGCCCTCAATTAAGCAGAAAAAACAGAGGTTGGACAACTAGTTTCAAGGAGCATGGGGAGCGCTCTGATAGCGGAAGTACAGGCAGTTGGGGACCCAGTGAGGCAGCTGTTGCAACCAGCTGGGGTAACAAGAATCCAGCCAGTGTGCCCCAGAGAGACCAGCCTCCTCACCCAGGGCCTTGGGTCCAGAGTGCTGGAAGCCACTGCCCTGCCCTCCCAAGGTGGGGGTCTGTGTCTTTCCCATCCATCACTTCTCTGGTTAATTCTGCCCATGTCTCGTCTGCCGTAAGCACACAGGAAATGAACCAGGCCCTCTAAATGGAGCCACTGTTTAGGACCTAATCAAATCCTCTCCCAAATCCAATCCAGAGCTCGGAACAAGCTGGGGAGCGATGGCAGCTATGACACCCAGAGTTCACACTCATACCAGCGGTGGCTCCTAGGCCCCAGATGCCCACTGGCTGTTGGGTTGGGGGTAGTGGTGAGCTGCTGGAAGTGACTTGTCCAACATCATACAGCTACTCACTGAGCAGCCAGGTCTGCTGACCCAGGGGCAACCTGCAGCTCTCACTCCGATGATTCATCACAGCCGCCACAGATGCCGCGCTCTGCATCTGCCCTCGAAAACCACTTCCTGCACTGGGGGGTGCAAACTGGGGTTTGCCTCTGCCTCAGGGTGGCCCTTAACAGTCAAGACCTGATAGACAGAGCACTGGACACACAGCCAGAAGACCTGGGCTGGAATCCTCACTCCATCATTTTCTAGCTGTGTGATCCCCAGCAACCCCCCCCAAGCTCGGTTTTCTCTGCCATGAAAGGGGGAGAGGATGTCCTGCTGCTTCCTATGCCAGAGACCCAAGGGGACCAAGTCTGAGAAAGGGCAGGAGGGTCCTCTGTGAACTGTAAAGTCGTTTGAGAAGGGGAGAGGCTGTTAGAATTCCTGCCCCACATTGGACCTCCAGGCTTTCAAGATGGGCTGTTCCTTTAGGCTTGGCATGCTCCAGCTCCCCAGCTTCAGGTCCCTGGCTCAACGCTAGCTTCCAGGAACCTTGACGGCTCAGCTGACACTTAGCTCTTCCAGTTCAGTGTCACTCCAGCTCCTCCAGGCCTGGCCTTTTAACCACCCAGAGGCTGGCACTCCCTGTGCTTCCTCTGCCACCAGCTCAGAGACCCTCCAGGCCGTTCCCCTCTCCCCTCTACCTCCACTCCCTCCAACACAGCAGGTTTGGCAAAATTCAGGAGGATGGAGGAGATACGTACATTAGGGAGAGCTCCAGATACTAACTTCACATTTCCTTGATGGGTGACCTTGGGCTTAACCTTTCTGTGCCTCAGTTGCCTTAGCCATAACATAGGATTTCTAGAACCTCCTCACGATGTTGTTAGAGGAATAAATGAACTAATGTGTATCCAGGGCTCAGCACCATGAGGGCACATATGAGCCCCCGATAAACAATAGCCTTGGTCACCCTGGCACAGTGTGGCTTTGACATCTCCCTCCCTGAATTTCCACTGATCCCTTCTCCACCCTCTCATGGGCCTGTCTGCCTGTCCTTCAGGACCTGCTGCAGGGTCCCTCTCATCATCAGCCTGTCTGCTCCCTTGTGAACCCATCTACTCCCCTGGCTACAATCGCTGTCTGCACCATCTGGCCACTGACGACTCGCTGTCCACACTGCCGGCCCAGACCCATCTCCTGAGTCGAGATGCCACAGGCAAGTATTCACCGAATCCTCATAGAATAGTTGTGCATCCAGACACTGTTCTAGGCTCTGTGCATAAAGGGGATAAAGTAAGGAATAAAAAACACATGATCCCTGTCCTTGTGGAGCTTGCAGAATAAAGAGGAAGGAGGGACATTGACCAAGTCGTCACTCACATAAACACAGGATAAATAGAAACCATGATCTGCGATGTGAAGGAAAACCCTCAGATGCTGTGAGAGAGTACAGGGGAGTGTTGGGGAGGCCGCCTGTGGAATGGCTGGAGACTGAAATCTGCTCAAGGGGCAGGGTGGGGCTCACTAGGGGAGGGAGCAGCATAGGCCAAGGCCCTGGGCCAGGAAGAGCCTTAGCATACTGCTGAGACAGAGAGGACACCTGTGTGGCTGCAGCCCAGGGACAGGGATGGAGACCTTCTGCATAACCCATCAGTGCCGCCAACTCAACAAGCCCTACTCTGAATGCATGATCGCCCCCAAAGTCCGTCATTCCTCCCCTCATGGTCCCTATATCAATGAAGTCACCACCAGTTGCCCAAACCAGGGACCTGGCTATCATTTTCTCCTCATTTTCCTTCACGACCACTCCCACGGTCAATCTTCAAATCCTCCTGATCATTGCTTACACAATTTCAAGGATCCTTCCCCTAGGGAGGTTGGTGATAAGGAGGACAGAGTATATGAGAACTCTCTGTACTTTGTGCTAATTCCTAAAGCTACTCTAAAAAATAAAAGTTGAGGCCGGACGCAGTGGCTCACGCCTGTAATCCCAACACTTTGGGAGGCCAAGGTGGGCGGATCACCTGAGGTCAGGAGTTCAAGCCAGTCTGGCCAACATAGTAAAACCCTGTCTCTACTAAAAATACAAAAAGTAGCTAGGCAACATGGTGTATACCTGTAATCCCAGCTACTCGGGAGGCTGAAGCAGGAGAATCCCTTAAACCCAGGAGGTGGAGGTTACAGAGAGCCGAGATCGTGCCACTGCACTCCAGCCTGGGCCACAGAGTGAGACTCTGTCTCAAAAAATAAAAAATTAAAAAGTTGATTAATCTTTTTTAAAAAGAATGTTTCTAATCTCTCCATGTCCACGGCTACCACTTCCCTCTAGACCACGATCATCTCCCATGAGGATGATGCAGTCCTCGCAGTGGCAGTGCAGGCCCCGCTGGCCATTCTCTGTGCTATGTCAGGGGAGCCGCCTAAATGCAAACCTCAACTTGTCACTCTGCTTAAAACTTTGCTGTGGCTGGTGCCCCAGTACCTCTCAGATAAACTTCAAATTCTGTAGCCCTGGAAGACCCTGGGCTCTGTCTCCCTGTAGCCTCACGTCTGACCACTCCCCAGCTGAAGTGTTTGATGAATGAATAAATGAGTGGAAGAACAATCCAATGAACTTCACAGGACCATTCAGACTCTTAGCCTCAAAGTGTAGCCCATGAGCCAGCAGCAGCAGCACCCAGGAGTTTATATAAAATACACCCTCCTAAACCTCAGTCCACACCCTCCCGCCCCCCCGCAGCCCCCCCATCAGTATCTGCATTTTAACAGGATCCCAGGAGATTCATTTGCACAATAAAGTTTGAAAAACACAGATGTAGCCTATTGGTTCTCAACAGAGAAGTATACTTTAGAGTTACCTGTGGAGCATTTTTAAAATGCCTCTGTCTGAACCGATCTAAGACCTACTGCATCACCTTGCCTACGAGTAAGACTCAGACCTTTTTACTTCTTTCTGACTCCCGAGACAATCCTGGAGAGTGGCGTCAGGTAACAGACAAGGTGACTGTCTGTTACGTGAGGCCTAGAAAACAGAAGTGATAAGCCCAAGGTCATACAACAGAATCAGGACTAAAATCCAGCCCAGAACCTCACCTGGGACCAGTTCAAACACAGGGCGCCCTCTCTATAATGGGGAGCCCGTGCAGAAGAGGCGTGACCTCAGAGCAGGATGGGGGGCTGGCAAGTTCCCTGGAGGCAGCTGCCCATTCCTGTTCCCTAAACGGAGGCCCAACTGCAGGAGGAGAGAGGGGCAAAGGAGGAATTCGACCACAGACTGAGGCTCCTGTCAGAGGCTCAGGAGGGTGGCACACCACAGCAGGGAGCGCACCCACGCTACAGACAGCAATACTGAGGCGCAGAAGAGGGGTAGCTCACCCCTGCGCAGAAACTCTCAGGACAAAGCCAACACTCGTGGAAGGGGAATCGCTGAGGAAAGAGAAGACAGGAGGGCCCCCTCAGAAACCCTCCCTACTCTTGGCACTTCCACCTGACCAAGTCAGAAGGACATGCCATTTGCAGCCTGCGGGAGACCCACCTGCCTGCCTGGATGCCCAGCTTCTCCCTGGGCGGGGAGGCGGCTCCCAGGGTTTCTGCACCGTTCTGCCCTGTCATCCTCACCAGGTCCCTTCTCCCACCTTCGTTTCTGATACCACTGCTTCAACACGGGGTGGACTTGCAGCCTCTGTCCCCACCCACCACCCCAAAGACCCCTTCTACTCCTCCAGCTCTCTTCTTTGAAAGGCAGGGAGTTGAGAGTTGAGAGCAGGGGGGTTCCCAGCTTCTTCCTAAGCTTGTGGTGACTGACGCCTCATGAGAAGGGAAACTCCAAGCCCCCTGGCCTCTCGGGCCCCACCCTTGGGGCTCTGCTCAGGAACCAGATCACCTGTAGGCTCCACCCTCACTCCCCCTCCCAGCTGGCACCCTGCTTTTCTGCCTGCTCTGTGTGTGTGTGTGTGTGTGTGTGTGTGTGTGTGTGTGTGTGCGTGTTTCTCGGGCAGTCTCCTTTCCCTAAGCTCTCTACCCCTCAAGTCCACTTCCTGCCCGTCCCTGTGAGTGCTGGATCAATCGTCTCAGATGTTCTGGCTGGAAGGCTCTCTGCTTCCCTGCCAAGACCCAGCCTGCCCTGCTGTCATAGCCCTGGGCAGGTCCTATTTGGCTCATCAGGATCATGTCTGGCTTATTCACACCATTTTCCCCAAGACTTACTCAGCAAATACCTACAGAGCTGCAGCCATGTGCCAGGGCCTGTGCTGGCTATTGCAGCCAAACAGCAGCAAGCCACGTTCTCTGCCTCGGCACCCGGAGGTGCAGGGTCAATCTCTCACCCACCTGCTGCCACAGTAGGAGGCTGTGGAAGCAGAGGCAGCAAGGACAGCTAGGACTGCTCTGGGAGGAGGTAATGGGGGGAAAGATGGGACAGGATATTCCAGGCTAAGCCAGAGCCAGCAGGGAACATTCAAGGAAGTGGAGGTGGTTGGACGGGGCAGGAGCATGGATATGTTAAGGAATTCCGACTTTACCCAGAAAGCAGCGTTTACTTAGTCCTGCAGAGGTAAGGAAGGTGAAGCTAGAGGTGTTCGAAACAGATAATGTTGACAAAGATAGGGGAGAGACAGCGATCATTAACTGAGCGTCTACTGTGCGCCACGCACTGTGACAGTTTATACTTTAGGCTCTAACTGTGCTTTATACTTTAGGCTCTAACTTCCAACAACCCTATGAAATCAGTATCATTGGTAAATAACATAATGAGGACTTGGAGACGTTAAGAAAGTTACACAAGATCAAACAGCAAGTCAGTGGAAGAGTCAGAGTTGAAAGCGTGGTCTGCCTGACTCCAAAGCCCGGCTCTTTCTACTCCTCTGATCTCCTTTCCTGCCCTCTTCACTTTCCCCTTCCTTTCCTTCCAAGGATGCTCCCTGAGGACCCACTTGGGCCGGGCCCTGTGCTAGGGAGTGGTGAGCAATATCAGACGCAGGGGCCCTGCTCAGACTCCACATGGTTGGAGATTGAGGGGCAGGAGACTGACACCTGGTGTTGGGAGGGGTGGTGCAGAATTCTGCACATCTGGTGACCCTCCCAAATCCTCTCCTTCCCAAGGGCCCCTTCCAGGTGGGGAGAGCTAGAAACGTGTGGCTTCTCTGTGATGTTTTACAGTTAGTTAATCAAAGAAGCTCTGCCGTGCCAGGAAGACCTCAGGGAAGGACACAAATAGTGCTTTTGGAAGCAGAAGGGCCTGAGGGTGAATCCCACTTTCTACCCATGTGCCGCCTCCCTCGCAGCCAGTGTGCTGCTCCCTCACAGGGCTGCTACGGGGCATACAGAGGCAGTGCCTGGCACACAGTAGCCCACAGTGGTGCCCTTCTGCTCCTTTGCCGTCCTCTCCACAGCTTGACTCTCTCATGAATGGGCATTAGGGACCAACCCAAAAACTAAGGCCACAGATCTGAGAATAGGGAGGACTGAGAGCCAGGGGTGGTAGGAGGGAAGCCTGTTGCTGATGAAGAACTGGGGCTTGGAGACAGCGAATCTAGCTTCAAAGCCTGGCGCTGCCACCTCCTGGGTCAGTGCACCTGCACAGTCTGCTTAAACGATTCAGGCTCGATTTCCTCATCTGAAAATGGCAATGTGAATACTGAGAACCTACATCACAGCTGCAGGGAGGGCTTAGCATAGGGCCTGGCACCTAGTAGGTGCTCAATAAGCATCTGCAATTTCTGTAATCATAATTGTTACTCTCAGCATGATCATCGACATCATCAGCTCCCTCTCCTGCATCTAATTCCAGGACAGGGCACTAGACACATTTTGACCCTTATAGCCGCCTAGGACAGGAGTCCTATTAGCTGCAGATTTCAGGGGAGGAAATTTGGAAGCTGAGAAGGCAGACGAGTCTGTGCTCAGCCCGCCCATAGGCTGGGTCAGTCTGGCTCACTGCATGGCCTGGGCCAAATCACTCCCCTCTCTAAGTCTTGCTCTCCCCGGCGTGTCTGTCCAATTCTGAATCTCAGCTAGCCTAGAAAGGTCAGAGTTCAAGGCCCAAGGCATGGCCAGGTCTCCTTGTGGGGGCATCAAGGGCAGGAGGAACAGAAAGATCCCCCTTTCCAGATACACTCCCTGCCTTATCTGTCTGCCCCAGTGTGCCCCGCTGCCCTCCTCCTTCAGGGCCTGCAGCACTAGAGCCCCAACCCGGTGACAGAGAGGCTCCTTCACTCGAGGACATGAGAGCACATGTGGATGTGGGACTCAGCCACAACCCTGTGGCCGAAGGTTATCCTCCCAATCTTCAGGCACCCTCGGCCTCACTGCTGCCTCTTGAGGCAGGCGCACACTATCTCTGCAGGGGGAGGATGGGGGTGATGTCAGGGCTGGGTTTGGCTGGATTTACAGTCTTCTCCAAACCCACTCTCCTGCCGCCCTCTGTCATGAGAGTTTCTCTTATCTCCCTTGGCCCTGCACCAACTTGCTGGTATTGTTCTGCTCAAAATGCCTCCATCCCTCTAGGATAAAGTTCCATCCCCTAACCCTGTGTGTTCTGCCCCAGCCAACTTTTCCACCACACCGTTTCTCTTCCTTTCCCTCCAGCCAGTCTGAACTATAGGTCGTTCCCCAAATACACCCTACTCTCAGGCCCCTCTAAACCTATGCTCATGCTGTATATCCTGCCTAGAGCACCCTCCTCCCCTGTCCACCTGCCGAAGCTCTTCTCAGCCTTCAAAATTCAAGCAGCCCACACACGTATTGCCCCTCAATTTCTGACAAAGGTGATACTGTCATATAGTGAGAAAGGATAGACTTTGAATACATTGAATATTTATCCAGAGAAAATGAATCTTGATGTCTACTTCACACAGTGCATAAAAATCTATTTCAAGTGGATTTTAGATCTAAATATGAAACATAAAACATCTAAAAGAATACATAAGAGTATATGTCCATAACCTTGTAATAAGCCAAGAAACAGGACTCATCCAGCACTCTCCACAAAAGAAAAAAGATTAACAAATTGGACTGCATTAAAATTAAGAACTTGTGTTCTTTAAATATACCCTTAAGAGAGTGAAAAAGCAAATCCCAGAGTGGGATTTGGAATGTGCATATTCAACAATAAACACATATCTACAACATTGTTTAAGCTCCTACAAATTAATCAGAAAAAAAAAATGCAATAGCAAAATGGGGTGAAGACCTGTACAGGCACTTTTCAAAAGAGGTCATCCAAATGGCTAATCAACACATGAAAAAGGGATGTGACCTTGCCAGACATCAAGGAATTTCCAATTAAAGCCACAATTAGATATCACAATACCTAATACCAATAGTGTTGGTAAGGACATGGAATAATAGGCTCTTCCACGTACAGCTTGAAGGGAGTGTCTTCCTGTCACACTTTGGAAAACACTATGATGGTATTTACTAAGGCTAACTATGTACAACTCTATGACTCAGCAATTGCAAAACTTAGGTATTTGCCCCACAGAAGCATACATAGTACATCAAAAGATATGTACAAGAATATTAATAGTAGCACTATTTATTATACCCTCAAACTGGAAAGAACACAAATGTTCATCGACAGCAGAAGATAAACTGTGGCGGTATATTCACACAAGGAAATACTATAGGGAACAAGAATAAACAAAATAAAACTTGATGCAATATTATTGCTGAATCTTATCATCAAAATGCTGATCAAAAGAAGTCAGCATGAATACGTACTCAATGATTCCATTTACACAAAGTGCAACACTCTTCGATAAGACAAGGCAAGACAAGTCAAGACAAGGGCCGGGTGCTGTGGCTCATGGCTGTAAAATTCCAGCACTTTGGGAGACCAAGCCGGGTGGATCACCTGAGGTCAGGAGTTCGAGACCAGCCTGACCAACATGGCGAAACCTCGTCTCTACTAAAAATACAAAAATTAGCCGGGCATGGTGGCAAGCACCTGTAATCCCAGCTACTTGGGGGCTGAGGCAGGAGAATCGCTTGAACCTGGGAGATAGAGGTTGCAGCGTACTGCACTCCAGCCTGGGCAACAGAGCGAGACTCTGCCTCACATACACACACACACACACAAAAAGAAAGAAAAGGAAGAATTCAAGAAGACAGCGGTTACCTTTGAGGCCATAGAAACTAAAAGGGGATTATTTGTGGGGATTCCTAGGGTACTGGAATGTTCTATTTCTTAAACTGAATAGGGGCTACACTTTGTGAAAATTCATTGGCTGTATTCTTCTAATATTCTTCTAATTTTTCCGTAGGTATGCTGCACTTCAATTTAAAAAGTGTATTTTAAAAACAAACAGAACCTCTCATCCCAGTGCCTCCTCCTCGGCTCCCTGGGCTGAGGTCATGGCTCTTCCCTCAGTGAGCTCCTCGCTTTGTACACATCTCTGATCGTGCATTCCAACTGTTTCCCTCCAGCAAAAAGCTGCCATGCTGCCTGCTGAATGCCTACTGAATGCCTAATCAGTGTCACATCCACGCCAAGCACCTCACCTACATCACTGCATTTAATAACAGCCACCCAAGTGATAAAGAGCTAGTGGCACTCCCACTGCTAGCAGGATGCAGAGTCCATTCACATGAAACATGTCTAAGTGCTTTGCAGCTATTATCTCATTTAACCCGATTAGGCTGGACCACCACTCGAGGACATGAAGGCAGGAGAAAGTCCATTCTTGCCCAAGAGCACACAACTGTAAGGTAGGCGAGAACCTTCCCTCAAGTCGAGCCCATATTCCTAGACAACCTCCCTAGATAAGGAGGAGCGTGTGGTTGGACACAAAAAAGCAATTTCCATGGCCAGGCACGAATCACGTCTACACTTCAGAGGGGTGGATAGACTGGGATGGAGACGCTCTTCAATGGGCAAGCATCTGTACAATCACACTCAGCTTCACCTCTTGTAGGAAGCTTGGCTGAGGCTCCCAGGCTGAACTGAGTGCTTCCCCAGGCGTTCCCACAGCCCCAGTGCCTCTCCATTAAAGCTGTGTTGTTACTGTCCATTTCCTGACCACCTTGGCACTAGATTAAAGATGGGGCCATTTAGATCTATGCCTCCAGTAATTTGCAAGTGCATGGCACACAGTAGGTACTTAACACACATGGAAGGAAGCAAGGAAGCAAGGAAGGAAGGGAGGCAGGGAGGGAGGGTACAAAGGAGGGAAGGAGGGAAGGAAGGAGGGAAAGAGGGAAGGAAGGAAGGAAGGAAGGAGGGAAGGAGAGAAGGAGGGAGAGAGGACAGTACAGAGCTGCTGCTGTTTGAAGCAACTGGGAACTCCAGGAAGTGAGGTCTGAGAAGTGAAGCTTTCATGTCCTGGCTGGACATTGCTTACACCCCTTGACTTGAGGAGTGGCACAGCCATGCCACTCCCATTCCACAGTCCTTGTCCTGGCTGCCTCCAGCCTGCTCTCAAGGTTCCTGCCAGCCATTTGGTCCCCAGAGGCACTGCCAAGACCTCTCTCAGCCTCTCCCCTTGTTCCCTTACCTTCTGTCACCCTGCCCCCAGTGCCTGAGCTCTGCTATTTGCCCAAAGCTAACCCCAGTAAGAGGTAACTGAGGACACCACAGAGAGCCCTGGCTATGTGGTGAAAAGCATGCCCAGTTCCAAATAACTTCCTGCACACCCCCCTTTCTAAGTTGGGAGCCGCTGACAGTTCTCCGGCAGCAGCCTGAGTCCCGGTGCCAGGTGCGAGCGGGCTGGCCCATGGAGGGCAGGGAGAGGGGAGAAGCCCTGGGCCATCTGGAGCACAGGGCATACCTGGCAGCTACCCACACATCTTGAGTGATGACAGGCCCATTGCCAGAAGGAAGAGGCTATCCAGGGACCCCTCTTCCCTCTCATCTGTGCCTGGAAGCTCTGATCTCCCAAGAGGTTTATGGCCCCAGCACCCCTCCCGCCATCCCACCGCTATCCCCACGCCAATCCTGGAAGCCAGGATACAGCTGGTTGTGCAGGGGCAGGCGGCACTCCCTGGGGCTGAGCCTGGCTGGTCTGCTGTGAGTGGCTCCAGCTTCTCCAGGCTTGGGGGCTGAGCTTATTATTGTTTATTCCTGAGAGGAATGACGGTTTTCCCTAAGCAATGACATCTTGGCTCCACAAACAACAACAAACCTCGCAGCTTCGGCTTGGGCTGCAGCTTGCATGAGAAGGCGCCTGCCCAGAGGTGCCTGGGGAACAGGCTGAAGGCTGCCTCCCTGCTGCACCAAGCCCTGGCCCTGACCATTGACTCCTGGAAGCCAGGAAGAAGAGACAGCCTGCAGAGAATCAGAGACCTGGATATTTGGAAGGCACCTGGCAATACTTGGTCCAGGCCCTTGTTGCTACAAAGGGGAAACTGAGGTGGGAAACAGGCACATTTACTGAGATCATCAGTAAGCAGGCACTGTACGGTGCCGCAGCCTCCAGCCCACTGACGGAGGGTGCTCTCTGTTGCAAATGCTGCTTTTCCCAGAGGATAGCAGGGCTCTAGTCAGTAAGCCCAAAGGTCCGAAAGGGCCATGTCACTGGTGAGTCCAGAAAAGAGAGAGCCTCAAGATGAAACCTGGATACTCTGAGACATACAGTTGGTACAGTACAGACAGGCCTGGGCTGGAGAGCCTGCGTTCTTGTCCCTGCTTTCCTTCTGAGTCACATGTCACCTCAGGCAGGTCCTTCCTCTCCTGACTCAGTTCTCTGTCTGTCTGTCTATCTATCATCTATCTATCTATCTAATCAGGTTGGTGCAAAAGTAATTGCGGTTTTACATTACTCTTAATGCCAAAAACCGCAATTGCTTTTGCACCAACCTAATAGAAGGCAAAGAGACTGCCATCTCCAGGCCTTAAGAGGCCAAACGGGAAGCAGCTCTCGGAGCCCCCAGGGACGCAGCTGGGATAGGCACTCTTTCCTCAGCTGTGCCTCTTCTGAGGGGGCCATACAGACTGCTGGCTTGAGGGTCAGTCTCCCCGGATCTACTCTGGTTGGCACCATCCCAAGAGGGTCCAGGGAGCTGAGCTCCAAGCCCCTGTAGTCTGTGCAAAGGACTCTGGGCATTGCGTTTCAACCAGCCAGGGCTATCCCTGCCACCCTTCATGGTCCAGGCTATGCTGTGGATACCACCCAGCCTAGCATGACCCGTGAGTGGGTTCTACCTGTGGCCCCTGCCAGGATGAAGCCAAAATTCTCCCTGCCTCACTGCCTATCAAACCCAGCCCCCAACACTTGGCCCTATGGATGCAACTTTGACATGCAGAGACTAGGCCTCTCCTAAAGGGGCTCCCTACCAGGCCCTCTATGCCAGGCACAGAGCTAGGAGATGGGTGGACCCAGCTGCCCTGCATGTCAGTGTTTGTCCTCAAAGAAAACCTGCCCGGCTGGGCACAGTGGCTCATGCCTGTAATCCCAGCATTCTGGGAGGCCAAGGTGGGCTGATCACCTGAGGTCAGGAGTTCGAGACCAGCATTACCAACATGGAAAAACCCCACCTCTACTAAAAATACAAAATTAGCTAGGTGTGGTGGCACATGCCTGTAATCCCAGCTACTCGGGAGGCCGAGAGGAGAGTCGCTTGAACCCAGGAGGTTGCAGTGAGCCAAGATCGTGCCATTGCACTCCAGCCTGGGCAACAAGAGCAAAACTCCATCAATAAATAAATAAATAAATAAATAAAGCCTTGCAACTAAGGGATGAATAAGGCCCAGATTCTGCATAAATAGGACACAAAGCAATATCCATGGGTGCCACCACCAATGGATAGACTTATTCCAGTTGGAGTATTTGCTCTAGCTGTGTCTAGAATAAAACATGGAGAGGAAAGGATAAGGAGGGGAGGCGAGGGCTTTCCAGTCAGCTGGAACAGCATGTGCAAAGGCAAGGAAGTTCCATGATTTCATTGATACCACATACTTATAATCAGAAATGCCATCAACAAGTTCTGGCTCAAAGCCCTGGAGACTTCTCACGAGGAGTGGTCACTTGCCTCACCTACCTCATCCTCACCATCTGCCTGCTTCTCAGATGCCGGTCTGGGCTTGCAAAAAGCCCTGTTGTGGAACTCGGCTCCCTGAAGGGCCTGCCCTAGGCTAAACCACACCACGTGCTAGAGCTGGGGAAGAGGGGAGGCGCCCCTTAGCTGGATGCAGAGGACTCAAGGGGCCCTGGTGGAAACTTTGACTCTGCCTGCAGTGCCCTGGCCAGGATCCCACAGGCACCAGTAGGCAGCCTCTGCAGCTCCTTCCCTCGAGGAGATGTACCCACTCTGGCACTGGAAGAGGGAGCCAGACAGCCACCCAGCCAGAAGGCCCGAGGGCAGCAGGATATGGAAAGTTTTCAAGCATCGCTGAGGGGCCTGGCAAGCCAAGCTTCTCAGGTCAGGGGTGCGATTTGAAGCTGAATTATAATACTTAGCTCAGGTCAGCGAAATGGTTTCCTGCATGTCCTGTTCTTGCTGTTCTAGGAGGCAGAAGTCCTCCATCCTGGTCCCTGCTCAGCCACAGACCTGCTGCTCAAACTTGGACAAGGCTCCTCTCCTTTCTGGGTCTGGGTTTATCCTCCTGCCCTGGGTCCTAGGATTCAAGGGTTCTTCCTTGGTCGCCTTGGAACAAGAACAGAGATGTGGACCCTCCAGGCTGGGAAAAGAATTAGCCTCTGTCTGCTCACAGTGGCCAGCTCTGTGGGGTGAACCTGTCTCCATCTGACGGGTCTCAGCTGGAGCCAAGGGAGCAGGTGCAGGCCCTCTCCCATAGGGTTGGAGCTCGGAGGCAGAGCATCCTTGCTTGTGCTTCCAGTGGACATTTCAGCAGAGGCCAAGTCTCTGGGATTAAAGGCTACCCCCTGAGACTAGTCACAGAGACCACCTCTTTCCCCCGCCAGGGGAACTAGAAGCGAGCTTCCATCCCCGGTGCCTGGTGTGCAGCCAGCATCCCTGACACAATAGTCAACCCTCCTGGCTGAGCGCTCCCCTCCCATGCAGTGTCCCGACTTTTCGGCCACCAAACATTTCTTGTTTCTCCCAGAAAGAAAAGCTGGCTGGCCAGCCTAGAAGTGGGGAGCAGCCAACAGAGGAAGCATGCCCCGCAACCCTGCAGGGCTCCCAGCCCCCAAGACAGACAAATGGACACACACACACACACACACACACACACACACACACACGCACACACAGAGCTATCTCAGAACAGAACACAAACGGTTTGGTTGCAACATGCCTATCAATGGCTGGCCTGGGGAAGAGGCAATAGAAACAGGAGTACAGGGTGGCTTGGACATGAGCCACCCACCCACCACACACACAGCGCTGTCCCCAGGCACCTACCCGGCACACTCCAGCAGGGACCCAGGCGACTCCTGGCTGCCGCTCCTGCCAGCTCGCCCACCCGGGTCTCCACCCGGCTCCTCCCGCAGGCGGGCGGCCGTGGTTGTGGCAGCTCCTGGCGGCCGTGTCAAGCGGCCGCCTTCCCCAGACAGAGCTCCTTTGTGTCAGCAGAGCTATTTATGGACTTACCCAAGTTCCCCAGGGGAGCGATACCTGCTAGGAAAAGCAGAACCAAATGACCAGGTTCCACCTCCCACATCTAGGTAGCGCTTTCAAAACCCTTGCATCACCCGTCTCTCCTCCTCTTCCTCCTCCTCCTACTTGTCCTCCTCCTCTTCCTCCTCCTCCTCCAGGGCCCTTCCCAAACACACACCCTGTCCAGCCGGCCACTGCCACTCCGGAGAGAGGCTGGATTTCTTTCTTCCATTAAACAGAAAACTCTGTGGTTTCCCAAAGCACTTTCATCCGAGAAGGAGTCTGGGATGTCTCAAGGAAGAGAGTTCTGGGCCAGCTCGTCCTTCTGCCCACCCAGTGAGGGGCCCAGCGGGCTCCCCGGTTACTCGCTCACACGCGTGGGCTGTGGGTCCCCTGCGGCTGGTCCCCAGGGCCCAAGCGGGCCCCAAAGTGCTGCTCCAGGGGGAGAGGCATCCATCCCTCACAATGGCACCCCATGGCACTGGGATCCCTAGCAGGCTCCACCCCACACACATCCTGAGGGCTCCCAGGCTGGAGCAGCGCAAAGCCGCCTCCAGCTGGCCTGCCGGCAGCCGCTCCCTACAAGACCAAGCCAATCACCGAGGCTTCCCTGTCACACCCCCACCCCCACGCTGCTCCTGTCCCAATGGGAGACTGCAACTGAACCCAGCGTCCTGCATACAGCACTCGCTGACTTCCAGAATGCGACCGCCCCCAGGGTAGGGGAGTGGCAGCTTCCGCCCCTTCCCAGCGGCACCATCCCACACAGCTGGAACTTTGAGCACCAGGCTCTGGGGAATCCGAGGTGTAAAGAGAACTTGGGGCTTCCTCTCCCTGAGACAGCAGGCTGAGAGGGCAATTTCGACAGCCTGAGAGTTACAGCCGTAAATGACAGAGACATCCCCAAGGAGGAACTGCAGGGGCGGTGGAACAAGCCCTGGACTGGGAGGAGAGGGTCCCCAGCTCCAGTTCCAGCTCCAACATTGGTTGATTGGGTGTCACTGAGCAAGTCCCTGCCCCTCTCTGAGCCTTGATTTCTTCATCTGTAAAATGGGGCTGATAACCTTGACCTGCCCACCTGTGGGATGAATAGAGGATTCTCTGAGCTGGCTCTTGGCTACTCTTTCTTGAGCATGAACTTCGTGCCAAGACCAGCTCCCAGCGCTCTGCCGGCATTAATCCACTGAACCCTCACCAGCAGCTTGTGAGAAGGTGAGGCCTATGATTACCCCAGTTACCCATGAAGAGTCCGAGGTACAGAATGGCAAAGGAAGTTGCCCACAGTCACACAGCCAGTTGGTTGTGTAGCCAGGATTGAAAACTAGTTGCTCCTACTCGCCACGCCCACTCTTAACCACCACACAGCCAGACCACTGCAAGACGCATCTGTGCCAGTACAGAGTGGTTCTCTGGCGCTGCAGCTTGTCATGATGTTGACAAATGCACTGTGGGCTGTCCCTGGGGTCCAAGTTGGGAGTGCTCAACTCATGGCTGGCTCCCACCAGAGCAGCAGGCATCCCGGGATGATGGCACAGAGAAAATGGGCAGAAGAAGCCTCTCTTTTCCCATGCCCACCACCCCACCTTGGCCACCTAGGCTGAAGCACGGCCTCTCTTCCTCTTTCGCTCCCTATGGTAGCGATCCCCCAGGGTCTCAGGATGCTTCTGTCTGTATCTCTGCCCCTGTTTATCTCTGACTGTCTATTCCTGACTCTCTCACACATACAAGCATACACATCCACGCTGCTCCAAGAGAACATTCTTTATCGGGTCAACTCAGAACGGCCCTCCTCTGAGTTGGTCACTTACAAATTCTAACCATTGCTTCATCTTGTCCCTGGAGGCAGGGCCAAGGCAGTCCTTGCAGGGCCCGGGAACCTTCTAGATTGGAAGGCTGTCCTGCTGCAGGGTCCTGGAGAGCAGGATTCACCCTGGGCCTGGGAAGCTAAGGAGGTGAGTTCTAAGAGATGGCCAGTTCCAGTGGAGCTGACCAGTTAGCAATGAGGCTGGCTCGTTTCCAGGATGGAAGCTCTGGTGCATGGGATGAGATTTCTTAGGGTGGAGAGCCTGAATATAGGCTTCCTTCACATCAGAGATGCCCTCTAGCTTCAGCTGAGTCGTCACCTTCTTTCAATCAACAAACAGTTACAGAGCGTAGACTGTGCGCCAGACTCTGTGCTGGGTCCCGGGGATACGGTGGAGAACAGATAGGCCGGGCCCTGCACTCACAAAACCAACAGTCCAGTGAGGAAAGCAGACATTAGCCACGGAGTGAGACTAATAACTCCAAAATTATACACTGTGCTGTGATGGGCAAAGCAGCTCTGCCAACCCAGGGCACTGGGTCCAGAACAAGTCCAGAATACATTCATCAATGCTCTGGGCCATAGCATGGTGAGGAGAGGGCAGAGCAGCTCAGTGCCCCAAGGCCCAGAGCCTGCCAGGCCAGGATAGGAGAGCATCCCATGGCGGGAGGAGCCCGGGGCAGCCACTGCCCTCTGCCTCCCATAGCTCTGGACACAAATCAGCAGGGCTGGGGGGCAGGATGGATGAGTCACTGGCAGCCAGGCCATCTAAGACAAAGGAGATCTTTCACTCTTGTTTCCCATTTATGGCCAGTGAAACTGAGGCCCAGAGAAGGAAAGTAACTTTCCCAAGGAAGCACAGCAACTGAGTGGCAGGGCTGGGATTGCTAACTCCCAGTCCAGTGCTCCTTTCACCACAACCCAACGCTTCTCAGAGGTACATAAATGATGGTGCTGTTCAGTACAGGAGAAATTGGGATCTAGAGAGTGATAAGATCTAGGTGGCCACAGGCCCAGGGCTCAGCACCCAGGTGCTCAGGACCTGGGCTCCAGTCACTGATCCACATGTTTCATACCACAAATACTCATTTGACACAGGACAGCACTGTGCTAAGCACTTTCTGACTACTGATTGATTGATTGATCAAATCCTCATAGCCCTGTCAGATATGATTTCTTTTTTGTTGTTGTTGTTGTTGTTGTTGTTTTGAGATAGAGTCTTGCTCTGTCACCCAGGCTGGAGTTCAATGGCATGATCTGGGCTCACTGCAACCTCCATCTCCTGGATTCAAGCAATTGTCTTGCCTCAGCCTCCCAAGTAGCTGGGATTACAGGGATCACCACGCCTGGCTGATTTTTGCATTTTTAGTAGAGATGGGGTTTCGCCATGTTGCCCAGGCTAATCTCAAACTCCTGGCCTCAAGCAATCCATCTGTCTCAGCCCCTCAAACTGCGGGATTGCAAGTGTGAGCCAACATGCCTGGCCTCAGATATTACAGTGGCTCATGCCTGTAATCCCAGCACTTTGGGAGGTGCAAGTAGGCGGATCACTTGAGGCAGGAACAGCCTGGCCAACATAACGAAACCCTGTATTTACTAAAAATACAAAAATGTAGCTGGGCATGGTGACACATGCCCGTAATCCCAGCTACTTGGGAGGCTGAGGCACAAGAATTGCTTCAACCTGGGAGGTGAAGGTTGCAGTGAGCTGAGATCGCATCACTGCACTCCAGCCTGGTGACAGAGTGAGACTCCATTTCAAAAAGAAAGAAAGAAAGAGAAAGAGAGAGAGAGAGAAAGAGAGTAGCCAGGGAAAGGTGTGGTCCCAGGAATCCCAGAGCACTTCAGAGTAAGACAAGCCCCTTGCCCCTGCCAGCAGCTGCTTAGCTTTCATCACCCCCAGACACCCCGAGACTGGGCTGGGGATACACCCGCTTCGCCTTCTGCCGAGCCATGCCACTGTCCCAACTCACTGTATAAGAAAGTGAACACCCCAGGCTGCTCTTTGAAACTCTGTGGAAGTGTCTCTATATAACCACCCCAGTCCAAGCTTTGAATCTGCTAAGTCACTTAGAAAGTTCTGAGCTTTTACTCTCTGGGGCTCACAGCCCTGGTTTGGGGGTCTACAGACTCCAAGCAAAAAGGCCCTCCCCACTGCAGAGTGGGCCAAGAAACGTTCATTAGTTCTTTCAGTAACCGCTGAATCCCTGCTCTGTGCTGGAGACTGTACTCGGAACTAAGGATGCGGAGCTGGCCAGAGCAGCCTGCCCATGGGATGGAATCTGGGCATGGGCAGCATGGCAGATGAGGGCACTGATGCTGCAGGTAGGGACTGCCTTGCCATGTTTTGGCCTCTAGGACCCTAGCACCCAGGCAGAGGACGCATTCTCCTATTGCTTGTTTGGTGTAGGTCTTGTTCTTCCTAGTAGAATGGGCCTTGTTCTGAGGCACCTGCCACAGTGGGGGGGTGGGGCAAGACAGAGCAGGTAACCTCAGGTTCAAGTTCACAGGGAGCTGTGGTTTGTGCCCTGTGGAACCCAGGGTAAGTCCCTTCCCCTTCCTGACCTCAGTCTTCCATCTCTACAATGAGACCAGGAAGTGGGTGTCCAGTGGCCCCAGCCCCACTTCTCCTTTCCTATGGCTAGTCCCATGACCCTCCAGGCCCCTTCACTAAAGGAATCAGCTCAGTCAGTGGAATTTAGAAAGAGTGCAGTCTTTGGACCCTGAAGAATTTGAATGTGAATTATCCTGGGCAAGTCCCTTTAATATCTTTGAGTCTCAGTTTCCTCATCTGTAAAGTGGGCCTCACTGGACCCTGAAAAGGACTAGAGGATGTGGTGTATGTATGTGGAATGCCTGGTACACAGTAAGTGCTCAATAAATAAGAGGCATCATCATTATTGCTATGATGGCATCGTTGCAATCATCTGTGAAAAGACAGAATTCACCTTGAAATGGTCAAGTTCAATGTGATAATACCTGCTGAGGGGCTGACAGGTGAGGGCCTGGCGTGTACTAATAGCTGAGAATCACTACCACTTGTGGAGCAACAGGCTGTTCTCATCATGCCCAGCTTACAGATCAGGAAACTGAGGTACGGAAAGGTTACAAAGCGGAAGCCCAGCAGGCAGCATGGCTTCCAGGCCCATGCTCTTAACTGTTTATTCTGCCCCAATCTCTTATTCCCCAAATGTCTCTCCCCTTGCTATCTGCCCCTTCCTCAGCAATTTGAGGCAGCCATGAACAATTCCCAACATGCTAATGTAAAACCATGGCTCCCAACCCAGCAAGGAGAAGCCCACATGTAGCAAAAGCCGGGAGACCAAATGTCCCCCTACAGAACTGGCCCCGAGGCCTGACGCTGGCTGGCTTCTGCCTCCATCCTGGGGCACGCTTTGTAGTCACCTCAGCAGTATCGGCCTGACCTTGGGCAGCTGCAGCAGCTCAGAATGGCCAGGAGCCATGACTGTCTCCCTTCCTGGCTCTGGTCCAACCAGCCACATGCTGGCCGGAGGTTTCGGGCTTTTGGGAGCAATCCTCGACCCACTGTGCTTGTGCCAGCTCCAAGGCCAGGCTGTGTCCTGTCAAGCCTGTGTTCCTGGGAAGTGTTCAGCACAGAGCCACTGACTCAGCCACGGGGAGGCCAGACCTGTGACCTTGGCTGCTGGAAACAGTTCTCCACACACTCCCCTGGGTCCACCCATTGCTTGGACTGCTGGGCTTGAGCCCAAGCCATCAGAACAAAACGTCAGTGGGGGAAAGACTGAAATGCTAAGTTTGCTGCTGCCTTCTGCGAATCCTGGGGCAAGGTCAATCCCCACCATCACCTCTAAGCCTCAGTTTCCCTGTCTCTAAAATGCACTGGGGTTGAACTAGATCAGTCACTCAAAATGTGGTCTGCAGCACCATGTGGGTTCACAGACTGCTTGTTACCAGTCTGCAGTGAGATAGGTAGCAAGACTGAGTGTGTTTAAAGACCTTCAACTTGACATTGCCATATCTAAGCATGAGATCAGTGGAATGGTCTCTGAATAGGGCACGGGCCAGCTCAGGTATTCTCAAACTGGCATAATAAATCACATGCAGTATAATGCTACAAAATTTCAGAGTCCTTCACCACAGGTAGCTTAAGGAACCCTGATTTAAATGGCTTTGTTTCATGAGTGCTCACTAACTCAGACCCTATCATGATATTTACACATACAGTGGGACTCAATCCTGCCACCCAAACCACTCTTCCTCCACTGCTCCCAGCTCAGAGAATGGTGCCATCTGTTTGCCTGAGCTAGACTTTTTTTTTTCTTTTTGAGATGAGTTTTACTCTTGTTGCTCAGGCTGGAGTGCAATGGTGCAATCTCAGCTCACTACAACCTCTGCCTCCAGGGTTCAAGCAATTCTCTTGCCTCAGCCTCCTGAGTAGCTGGGATTACAGGTGCCTGCCACTATGCCCAGCTAATTTTTTTATATTTTTAGTAGAGACGGGGTTTCACCATGTTGGCCAGGCTAGTCTCGAACTCCTGACCTCAAGTGATCCACCCACAGGTTGTATTCCCAGCACTTTGGGAGGCCTAGGTGGTAGGCCTAGACTTTTGAGCACCATTCTTCTCCCAAACACTCCCTGTGCAATTAATCATGGAATTTTGCAGACCCCTCCTGCTATACATCATGTGGATCTCTCACCTCTCTCAATTCCTGGTGCCTCAGCCCTACTCCAAGCCAACATCAGATCTCCTGACCGAGGACAATAGCTCCACACTGCTCCCTGCCTCTCACCTTGGCTTCCTCCTCTCCATTCTCCTCCATGAGGCCAGTGTCAGCTTTCTACTGCACCCATCAACCCCTGCGCCCAGGATAAAGTCACACTCCTTCCCACAGCTTCTCAAGACCAGTGCTGTCTGGTCCTGAACACACCTCCTGCCAAGCTCATGCTCTGTTCCCCTTCCTTGTCTTCCCACCTATGCGAGCCTGCTTTAGGGTCCTCACCTAGAACAATCCTTATATCTCAAGCCCCTCCCCTGCCTCAGAAACTTTCCCCAGGTCCCCCCAGTAGGCGCTCTTGTTAGGCCCTTTGTCACAGCTGTCATCAATTTATTATACGCCATTCAAGGTTGGTGTCCTTGCCCCACACTAGACTGTCAGCTCTGTGGGGTGAGGACCACACTGGTTGATGAGTGGAGAAGTAAAGGACATTGAGATCTGCCTGGCCAGACCCCGTTCACCCTTCTTTACCATCTGAGGAACTAACCTTCCCTCTCTCATCCTCAAGGCAGGTGATTTACAAGGAACAGACCCATCTCCCGCTCCAGGCAGAGGCATGTGGCGCAGGTCTCAGTCAATTAATTTAACCCATCCCACTGTCCTCAGTGGCTGGGATGGACATGTGATCCTACTTGGGCCAATGAGACTCAGCCCAGGGACTACTGTTGAAAGATTGAGGGAGTCTAACTCCAAGGCCATGGCCATAACCCTGGCCCTTCTGGCAGTAGCACTTAGTGACAGCACTGCTACCACTAAGAGAGAGAGCCAACACCTAAGTAGATAGAACCAAGAGATGAAGAGGGTGAGGCCAGTTCTCAGTGACATTGCTCAAGGCCCTCAATCCAACTACGCCTGAAGGCTACCCTCCCTACTCCAGTAAATTCCATTTACTTCTGGAAGCTACCTGTTGACACTCAACATTGTCACTGGAGAGTACTGGGGAAAAGGGCAGGGTGGACTCTGGGGTTGGGACACGACAGGCAGGGAGTATAGTGTAGCAGCTAAGGACATGGGCTCTGGAGCCAGGTGCTTGGGCTTGGAACCTGACCTGCACCTCCTAGCTGTGAGGCCTTGTATAATCTACTCAACCTCTCTTTTCCTTTCTTGCAACTGGTAGATTCCTGACTAATGCATACTGCATCACCAGTACTTAGCACAGTGTTTGACGTACATTAGGCACCATAAACTTACTTTCTCACTCAGACAGTCATTCAACAAACACCCAGCAGTGTGAAGGTGACTGCTGCGTGTGTTCTATAAGAAGAGTCGTCATGGCTGCTCTTTACAGAGGTGACTACATGGACAGGAATAGGAAGAGGGAGACCCACAAGAAACAATGCAGCAGTCCCAGGGACAAAAAAGGAGGCCCTGAAGAGGTGGCTAAAACCAAGGGAAGGGGAGGGACGGGAAGAGTCCCAACTCTAAATTCACTGGAGAACCTCTGATAATTCCTGCCCATCTCTGGCCTCAGTAGCCCAGTCTGTTTCAATGCCATCATCCCAGCATCCCCAAGCTTTCCCCGACTGGTTACAGAATCCCTACCTGTTGACAACATTGTCACCGGAGAGTACTGGGGGAAAGGGCAGGGTGGACTCTGGGGCTGGGACCCTACAGGCAGGGAGTATAGCAGTTCAGGACATGGGCTCTGGAGCCACATGCTTGAGACTGGAACTTGACCTGCACCTCCTAGCTGTAAGGCCTTGTATAATCTGCTCAACCTCTCTTTTCCTTTGTTTTCTCATCTATGAAATGGGGATAATAACAATAATGCTAGGAAGATTACATATTATAGCAGAAAGAAAGCACGCTTTAAGCGTAGGCGCTATTATTATTATTATTATTATTATTATTATTATTATTATTTATTTGTAGTAGGAAGTCCAGAAAAAGGAGATTGAACACATAGAACAGAAACCATTCCTAAATGAATAGAATTTCCCTGAACTAAAGGAAGACTTGGGTCTTCAGACTGAGAGGCCTTACCCACTTAGGACCAGGAAAAATTACCAAAAGAGAACAAACAACTAGAAATAATCCAGGGAAATGTCTGAATTCCAAAGATTGGAAAGAGGAATCCTGCTTGTTTCCACAAATAAATTTTAGAGAATCAAGGAAAAACTGCTCTTAAAACACTAAATACTGGGCAAACCATAGAATACTGCTCTCAGGCTTCTGGGAGAGAAGGACGATTTGCTTCGAATTTTCTATTCAAGCAAACTATGACTCAAACATAGGCTTCCAGGGATAAGAAAGGATACCACCCATAGACCCTTTCTGGAAAAATTACTCAAGAAAGCTCTACAGACGAAAGGGAATTAAAATCTAGAAGTCAAGAATGAGATGATGCGGTGTGTGAGAGAGAGGCAAGCCACGAAGACAGAAACATTGAGAGCCTTAACTACTGATAACTAAAAGTTAAGTACAATTTTAAGTAAATAATTCTTAAAACAGAATAGTACTAGTGTTTAAAAACAGTCACAACCAGCCGGGCATGGTGGCTCATGCCTGTAATCTCAACACTTTGAGAGGCCAAAGCAGGCAGATCACAAGGTCGGGAGTTTGAGACCAGCATGACCAACATGGTGAAACCTCATCTCTACTAAAAATACAAAAATTAACTGTGCGTGGTGGCATGCGCCTGTAATTCCAGCTACCTGGGAGGCTGAGGCAGGAGAATCGCTTTGAACCCGGGAGGTAGAGGTTTCAGTGAGCTAAGATCACATCACTGCACTCCAGCTTGGCAACTGGCAACAGAGCAAGACTGTCTAAAAAAAAAGTAATCACAACCAGAAACTGAAATTCCAGAAGATTCCAACAATACCTAGGAGGTATGGAGGAAAGCAGAGAAGTATGGGCCAGCTGACATGATCATTATGAGTTAGAGGACAGGAGGACAGGCTACCATGGATCTGGTGCCATTCCTGAGGGTAAAATATGTTTGTGGCAAAGGTAATGGTAAAGCCACTAGCAGGCTAGAATTAGGGTGTGTAACTCCAAAGGAAATGTTGCAGAAAAATAATAGGGGTTGGCCTTAGGATGTTTACTACTGCTAAAATATAGTATGAAGCTAAGGCCATTAAGTCTAATCTGATGTAGGAATAGACAGATCAACGAGGAAGACAAGAGAACCTAAAAACAAAGCCACCATATGTGGAAATTTGGTCTATACGTGAAGAAAGGAAGGACAATTCAAAAAAACAGGGTTGGAAAAACTGGCCAATCACTTGGGAGTAAAAATTAATAAGAGTTCCATCTGACACCAGGCACTAAATTAATTACAGGTGAATTTAAAATATAAATGTAAAAAATAAAAGAATAAAAGTAACTGAATAAAATTTAGATGAATGTTTCTCATAATCTTGGGGTAGGAAAGTCCTTAGAAAATATAGGGGCTCCTGAGCCCAAAAAAAGACTTGATCACAAAAAAAGTTAACTTATAAATGATAAAAGATACTATAAAGTTAGAAGGCAAATGACAAACTAGAAAAAATAGTTATAACCCATATAATAAGCAAATGGTTAATATTCGAGTCACATAAAGTGCTCTTACAAATGAGATAGTCTCAGTCAAAAACTGGGCAAATGATATGAACTGAGAAGCCAAAGCAGAGATATAGATGACTGATAAACATAAAAAGAAGCAGGGCGTGGTGGCTCACGCCTGTAATCCCAGCATTCTGGGAGGCCGAGGTGGGTGGATCACTTGAGGTCAGGAGCTCAAGGTCGAGACCAGCCTAGCCAACATGGTGAAACCCCATCTCTACTAAAAATACAAAAATGTAGTGGAGCATGGTGGCATGCACCTGTAATTCCACTTACTTAGGAGGCTGAGGCAAGAGAATCGCTTGAACCCAGAAGATGGAGGTTGCAGTGAGCCAAGATGGCACCATTGCACTCCCGCCTGTGTCACAGAGCAAGACTCCATCTCAAAAAATAAAAATAAGATAAAATAAAATAAATCTCAACCTCACTGATAATGAAATAAATGTCAATTAAGATTAAATATAATTTTTCACTTCTTGTACAAACAAAGAATTAAAAGGAATAACATTTCATTTGAAACGAAGAGTGCAGGGAAGCAGGCACTCTCATTCACCATGAGTAGGAATGCAAATTGTACATGTACTTAACCTCTGTTCCTTTGGTTTCTCAACTGCAAAATAGGATAAGAACAATAGTGTTGGGGAGATGACATGTGTAAACAGAAGGAAAGCATTTTTAGAGCACTTTAATAGTGTGTGCCACATTCTTTCCTTACAGAAAAGTGCAGCAAGATGTTTATTGCAGCATTGCTCAGAATATCAAAACATTAGAAACAATCTAATCCTGCATCAGTAAATTAAATATATTATGGTCCACTGGCTACTAAAAATAGAGAGGGAGAACTTTAGGTGCTAATGGAAAATCAGTCTTTCCTTCCTTCCTTCCTTCCTTCCTTCCTTCCTTCCTTCCTTCCTT
>PVKP010020075.1:0-41312 GCA_004027715.1 Plecturocebus donacophilus | reverse complement strand
GAATGGAATATTATTCAGTCATTAAAAACAAAGTACTGATACATAGGTGAAACTTGAAGACATTATGTTAAATGAAAGAAGTTGTAAACAAAAGGCCACTGATAAGGTTTGGTTGCGTCCCCACCCAAATCTCATCTTGAATTGTAGCTCCTATAATCCTATATGTTATGGGAGGGACCCAGTGGGAGATAATTGAACCATTGAGGCAGTTTCCCCCATACTGTTCTTGTGGGAGTGAATAAATCTCACAGGATCTGATGATTTTATAAGGGATTTCCCCTTTCACATGGCTCTCATTCACTCTTGCCTGCTGCTATGTAAGATGTGCCTTTACCTTCCCCCATGATTGAAAGGTTTCTCCAGCCACACGGAACTGTGAGTCCATTAAACCTCTTTTTCTTTATAAATTACCCAGTTTGGGCCAGGCACAGTGATTCACGCCTGTAATCCCAGCACTCTGGGAGGCCAAGGCAGGTGGATCACCTGAGGTTGGGAGTTCCAGACCAGCCTGACCAACATGGAGAAATCCCCTCTCTACTAAACACACAAAATGAGCCAGGCATGGAGGCACATGCCTGTAATCTCAGCTACTCAGGAGGCTGAGGCAGGAAAATTGCTGGTACCCAGGCGATGGAGGTTGCGGTGAGCTGAGATCACGCCATTGCACTCCAGCCTCAACAACAAGAGCAAAACTCCATCTCAAAAATAAATAAATAACCCAGTCTCAGGCATGTCTTTATCAGCAACATAAGAACAGACTAATACAGCCACATATTGCATGATTTAATTTATATGCAATGTCCAGAATAGGCAAAACAATAATGTCAGAAAACAGATTAGTAGTTGCCAGGGAATAGAGGGCAAAGGAATTGAGATTGACTGCTAACAGGTACAAAATATTTTTTGTGGTGATAGAAATATTCTGCAATTAGATAGTGATTGCAAAACATTGAGCATATACTAAAAATCTTCAATTGTACAGTTTAAAATGGTTAAAAGATTGAATTTTACGTGAAATGTTATCTCCGTTTGTAAAAACCTAAAAAAAAAAATGGTCAAGTGCAGTAGCTCATGCCTGCAATCCCAGCACTTTGGGAGGCTGAGACAGGCAGATCTTTTGAGCCCAGGAGATTGAGATCAGCCTGGGCAACACAGCAAGACCTCCATCTCTACAAAAAAAAAAAATTTAAAAATTAGCTGAGCATGGTAGCACACACACCTGTAGTCCCAGTTACTTAGGAGGCTGAGATGAGAGGATCGCCTGGGAGGCTGAAGCTGCAGTGAGGTGTGATCTCGCCATTGCACTCCAGCCTGGGCAACAGAGTGAGATCCTGTTTCAAAAAATAAATAAATAAAAATAATTTAAAAATTAAAATCTAAAAAAATAACATCTGGAGTGGCTATATTAGTATCAGAGAAAAGAGTTTCCAGAGCATGGAAAATTACCAGGGATAAAAAAGAACTTTAAGTAATGACAAACGATCAACTGACCAAGAAGACATAACCATCCTAAATGTGTACACACTTAAGAAAATAGCTCAGAATTGGCCGGGCACGGTCGCTCACACCTGTAATCTCAGCACTTTGGGAGGCTGAGGCAGGTGGATTGCTGGAGGTCAGAGTTCGAGACCAGTCTGGCCAACATGGTAAAACCCTGTCTCTAAAATAATAATAATAATGATAATCTCAGAATACATGAAGCAAAACAGATGGAACTGAAAAGAGAAATTGACAAATCCACAATTACAGTAGGAGACATCAACACTTCTCTCTCTGTAATCAATAAGACAACTAGAGAGAAAATCAGCAAGGCTATCAAAGACCTAAACACCATCAGCCAAGTGGATATAACTGACATTTATAGAACATTCTACCCAACAGCAGAACATGCATTCTTTTCAAGCACACATGGAACATTCACCAAGAAGGAACATGTCCTGAGTTTAAAAAGAAACCTTAAACAGTTTAAGAGAATTTAAACCATATGAAATGTGTTCATTGATCATAACTGAATTAAACTGGCTGAGCACAGTGACTCATGACTGTAATCCCAGAACTCTGGGAGGCCAAGGTGGGTGGATCACCTGAGGTCAGGAGTTCAAGACCAGCCTGGCCAACATGGTGAAACCCGATCTCCACCAAAAATATAAAAACCAGCCAGGCATGATGGTGGGTGCCTGCAGTCCTACCCAACCTCCTACTCGAGAGGCTGTGGCAGAACTGCTTGAACCCAGAAGGTAGAGGTTGCACTAGCCAGGATCGTGCCATTGCACTCCAGCCTGGATGACAGAGCAAGACTCCATCTCTAAAAAAAAAAAAAAAAAAGATAATAATGACAATAATAATAATTGAATTAAACTACAGGAGTGATGTCAGCAAGATGGCTGACTAAAGACACTTGGCACTCATCCTCCCACAAGAAAGGACTAAGGCAATGAATTAATAGCTAAGATTTGATTGGCATATCAAAGGAAGAGTGCTGATGTACAAAAAAGGAAAGAGATGTACTTCTGATAACTGGAAATCCAGCAGGGCAGTGTGGAGGTCACTGGCCTCTGCAGCCCCACGTCCCTCACCCAGATCAGCCCAGAGACCAGAGAGGTTTCCTGTTGTGGGGAAAGGTAAGCAGAAGAACCCAACCAGCCCCTCTTGCCACTGAAAACACCTACAGTCCTTATTACAGAAGAATCCTGCAGTCCTTGCAAGCCCTGAGCCCATTTTGGAGAGGTGCTGGGAATTGAAGCAGCTTCCTTGTCCTGGATTAGGAGCACAGGGTGAACACTCCCCTCCCTCTACCAACCCCATGAGCCAGGCTGCTGCAGCACGGCACCATCTTGATACCAGAGCCACCTCTGGAATGTCCCCTGCTCTGGGGGCCACTTGCCACTGCACCTCTCCAGCACTGGTGCTCCATCCTCATTCCACCAAGCCCACATGAGTGGCTGAACACAACAACCGCAGCAGTGGTAAGCCTGGGCCCAGGATCAGCTGTGAGTCTGGCCCTGTCCAGCAGAAACCAATAAACTAGAAATCAATACACTTAGAAATTAAAAACCAGACTTCAAAAGAAAACATGCATCAAAGAGGAAGCCACAGAAGAAATTAGAAAATATTATGAACCAGAAAACAATGAAAATATATCAAAATTTGTGGGATACAGCTAAAGTAGTTCTTAGAGGAAAATTCATGGCAATAAATACATCAGAAAAGAAAGTTCTCAAGTCAACTAGTTTTCACGTCTTATCTATTAATAAGTATCTACCTCAACAAAACAGGAAGAGCAAAATAAACGTATAGTAAGCAGAAGAAAGAAAAACGAGTAAGAACGAAAATCAGTGAAATTGAAGACAGAAAAACATTAGAGAAAATAAATGAAGCCAAAACCTGGTCCCCTGAAAAGATGAATTAAAATGATAAACTTCTAACCAGACTGACAGAGGAAAAAGAGAGAGAGAAAAAAACACACATTACCAATATCAAGAATGAAAGGGGAGCATCACTACAGAGCCCATTATGTTAAAAGGATAATAAGAGAATACTGGGAACAACTCTATGCATGTAATTCAACAACTTCAATAAGATGTACCAATTCCTTAAAAGCCACAAACTACTAAACTCTACCAAGAACAAATATACTACATGAATAATCCTAAAAACATTTTTAAAAATTGAATTTGTAGTTAAAAGCTTCCTACAAACACAAAAAAATTACTTAGGCACAGTGTTATCCTGATTCTTACACTAAACAAAGGTAGTACAAAAAAGGAAAACCACAGATCAATATCCCTCATGAACACAGACAAAAAAAAATTCTCAGAAAAATACTAACAGATCAAATCCAACAGTATATTAAAATAATATACCATAACCAAGTGGAGTTTACCCCAGGAATGCAAGGTGGGTTCAAAAATTTTAAATCAAACATATTAAAAGTCTAAAGAAGATAAATCATATTAATAAAGAAGATAAATGGGCCAGGCACAGTGGCTCACACCTATAATCTCAGCAATTTGGGAGGCCCAGGCAGATGGATTACTTGAGGCTAGGAGTTCAAGACCAGCCTGGCCAACATAATGAAATCCTGTCTATGTCTACTAAAAATGCAAAAAATAGCTGAGTGTAGTGACACATGCTTGTAATCCTAGCTACTCAAGAGGCCAAGGCAAGAGAATCACTTGAAGCCAGGAGGTGGAAGTTGCAGTAATCCCAGATCGTGCCACTGTACTACAACCTGGATGACAGAGCTTGAAAGACAAGAGCACATGACCATACCAATTGATACAGAAAAAGCATTTGACGAAATTCAGTATCCATTCATTTGAAAAACTCTAAGGATCCAGGCACAGAAAGACACTTCTTAACCTTATAGAGAAAACAGCATCTACCAAAATAAACAAACAAACAAACAAACAAAAAACTAAAAAACCAAACCTAACATCATTCTTAATGGTGGCAAATTGGAGCACTTTCTCCTTAAGACTGAGAACAAGGCAAGGATATCTACTTCCACTATTCTCATACAACATTGTAATGGAAATCCTGGCTAGTAAAATAAAAATAAATTTTTTTAAAAATCAATTGTCCCTATTCTCAGATAATATGATTATCTATGTAGAAAAATCCATGGAATCCAGGGGAGAAAAGTTCCTAGTTACTTATAAGTGTGTTTATCAAGGTCACAGGATATATTGTTAACACAAAAATCAATTATATTTTTAATGCTAAAAATAATTGGAAATCAAAATTTTAAAGTAAATACATTTACATAGATCCAAAAATATCAAATACTTGGGTATAAGTCTAACAAAATATGTTAAAAATTTATATGCTGAAAACTAGAAAATGCTAATAAAAGAAAGAAAAGAAGACTTAACTAAATGGAAAGACATACTATGTTCATAGATTGGAAGCCTTTATATAGTTGTCATTCCTCCCCAAATTCCTCCCCCAGATTTAATGCAATTGCAATAAAAATCAGATTTTTATTGTAGATATAGACAAGCTGTCTAAAATTTATATAAAAAGACAAAAGAGCAACATAGCTAAAATAATTTTTGAAAAAGAATAATGAAGGTGGAACTCGTATATTCAATTTTTTTGTGCCTTACATAGATTTGACTGATCAATTTTAAGAATTACAATAGGCCAGGTGCAGTGGCTCATGCCTCTAATCCCAGCACTTTACAGGGAGTGATGAGGGTGGATCAGCTGAGGTCAGGAGTTCAAGACCAGCCTGGCCAACATGGTGAAACCCCATTCTATTAAAAATACCAAAAAAAAAAAAAAAATAGGTAGGCATGGTGGCAGGCATTTTAATGCCAGCTACTCAAGAGGCTGAGGCAGGAGAATTGCTTGAACCCAGGAGGTGGAGGTTGCAGTGAGCCAAGATCTCGATACTGCACTCCAGCCTAGGCAACAAAGCAAGACTCCAAAAAAAAAAACATTACAATAAAGCTACAGTTATCACAAAAATGTGATATTGGCAAAAGAACAGATACAGAGATCAGTGGCACAGGATAGAGTCCAGAAATAGATACAAACATAAACGATTTCTTACAAAGGTGTAAAGGCAATTTAGTGGAGAAATAAATCAACTTTTCAATGAATGGTGTTGAAAAAAATTGTACATTCAAATGAACACACACAAAAAATGAACCTCAATTTAAACCTTACACTACATACCAAAACGTATTAGGTCGATGCAAAAATAATTGGAGTTTTTGCCATTTTAACAGTAATGGCAAAGTTCGGGTGCAATGGCTCACATCTGTAATCCCAGAACTTTGGGAGGCTGAGGCAGGTGGATCACCTGAGGTCAGGAGTTTGAGACCAGCCTGGCTAACATGGTGAAACCCCATTGCTACTAAAAATATAAAAATTAGCCAGGCGCCTGTAATCCCAGCCACTTGGGAGGCTGAGACAGGAGAATCGCTTCAACCCAGAAAGTGGAAGTTGCAGTGAGCTGAGATCGTGCCACTGCACTCCAGCGTGGGAGACAAGAGTGAGACTCCATCTCAAAAAGTAAATAAAAATTAAAAAAAAAAAAAAAGTAATGGCAAAAACCGCATTTACTTTTGCACCAACCTAATACACAAAATGAATCATAGATTGAATGTAAATTGTTAAAAAAATAAAAATTGCATAAGAAAATAAATTTAAAAGTGATAAATTTGACTTTATATTTTAAGTTTTGCTCTGCAAATAGCACTGTTAAAAGGGGGGAAAAAGACAACCTTGAGAATGGGAGAAAATATTTGCAACTAACATATCTCACAAAGGATTGTATCCAGGATACATAAATAACTCTCAACATTCAACAGTAAGAAAATAATTAATACAATTTTGTTTCACGAGCAAAAGACTTCTCAAAAAGACAAAGCTATGGTAATGGGGAACAGATCAGCGATTGCCAGGGGTTCAGCATAGAAATATATTGGGGAAGCATGAAATAAATTTTGTGGGTAAAAGAACTGCTCTGTACCCTAAATGGTAGCAGTAGTTACACAAATGTATGTAGTAATCAAAGCTCACAGGACTGTACACCCAAAAGTCATCAAAAATTTAAAAGTACATGATGTATGATTTCATTTATGTACAGTTCTTTGTCTTAACAGACTAAATTAATCGATGGTGCAAAAAGATTCAGAAAATTGGTTGACTCAAAGGTGGAGGCCGAATTAGCTATATGAGGTAAATGTTCTATATCTGACGGTTTAAGTTACAGTGGTGTATAGGTTTGCCAAAACTCAGGGAGTGTATGCTTAAGATCTGTGTGTTTTATTGCTTGTCCATTTTACATCAAAATAAATATTGAACTGTAATTAATGATAAATATACAGACATATATAGACAGAAATGCACTGATGTCTACATTTGCTTTTTTTTTTTTTTTTTGATATGGAGTCTTGCTCTGTTGCCCAGGCTGGAGTGCAGTGGCGCTGTCTCGGCTCACTGCAATCTCCACCTCCCAGGCTCAAACAATTCTCCTGCCTCAGCCTCATCAGTAGCTGGGATTACAGGTGCCCACCACCATGCCCAGCTAATTTTTTGTATTTTAGTAGAAGCAGGGTTTCACCATGTTGCCCGGGGTGGCCTTGAACTCTTGAGCTCAGGCAATCCACCCACCTCGGCCTTCCAGAATGCTGAGATTACAGCCGTGAGCCACTGTGCCCAGCCTGCAATTTATTTTTGATATATCAAACAACAGACTCATGGATGGAGAGAGGGATGGATAGATGAATAGATATGTAATAAAGCAAATATAGCAAAATGTTAATGGAACCAGGTGGCAGATGCTCTCTGTAAAGTCCCTTCAACTAGTACACATTTGAAATCTTACGTAAATGCTGAGGCCAAGCACAATGTCTCATGCCTATAATCCTAGCACTTTGGGAGACTGAGGCCGGTGGATCGCTTAAACCCAGGAGTTGGAGACCAGCCTGGGCAACATGGCAAAACTCATCTCAACAAAACATATGAACAAAAAAAATTAGCCAGGCATGGTGGTGGGACCTGTAGTCCTAGCTCCTTGGGAGGCTGAGGTAGGAGGATCACTTGAGCCCAAGAGATGGAGGCTGCACTGAGCCAAGATCACACCACTGCACTCCAGCCTGGGCGACAGAGTGAGACTGTAAAAATAATAATAAAGAAAAAAGTAAAAATATATTGGGGAAACAAAATTATTTAGCACTCACTTCTATTCTCCTGGTATAAGCTATTAGGTAAGTGTGAGAGTATTCAAATACTCAAGGAAGGTCCTACCAACCTGTGGTTCTTCTAAGAGGGCTTTCTTTGGAGCTGGTGGTAAGAAATTCATTCTTGCAGCTTAGGTTTTAAGCATATTGCTTTTTGAGTTTATCACAAAACACTGCTTCTCCAAGTCAGGTAAAGATAAAATAAAAACGGTGGCATCTAACCTAGCTCTGCCTCCTGATAAAAACAATGTCCCTAAATGCCCACTTAACAAGTTCTTCTTTTTACCTAATGGCTTCAGTGCTCAAGTCCAAGCCACCAATCCTGACCAAGGATCACCCCCGTGCCTTCGTGGATGGGCACACAGAGAAACACTCATGACTATTTCTGATTGGTGTGATACTCTGGGTAGGAGAGGTAGACAGACGAAGGGAAATTCACCATTCCAACAACTCCAGGCCTCCCCAAATGGATAAGAATGGAATTCACACAGAGCGAGGAGGATCAGCTGGATATTGGCTGCAAAGTTTGGATCAGAGACTCATCAGAGGTCTTTGGGAGTGATCATCTCTTGTCTCCACTTGGTAGGTTCCAGATCTAGATGCAAACTCTTCTTGAGACTATTTCCTTGACTAAAAAGGAGACTGGCCTCATTCCCTCTCCCCCTAGAGTAGAATCAAAGGAGGGAGGTTCCCAGGGGCGAATCCAATTCAACAGAAGGAGGACAATTCTAACTATCACAGATTATCCAGATCAAAAGGCTGCCCCGTCATTCTGCTAAGTGAAATAAGGCAGACAGAGAAAAGACAAATACAGTAAGATTTTGTATGTGGAATCTGAAAAAGCCAAACTCAGAGAAACAGAGTAGAATGGTGGTTGCCAGGAGCTGGAGGAGAAAATGGGGAGCTGTTGGTCAAAGGATACAACCTTTCTGTTGTGAGATGAATAAATTCTGGGGATCTAATGTACAACATGGTGACTACAGTTAATAATGCTATATTGTATACTTAAAATTTGCTGAAAGTAGATCTTAAAGGTTCTCATCTCACACACACACACACACACATACAGCAACTGTGAGGTGATGAATGTGTTAACTAATTTGATTGTGTGATCATTCCACAAAATATATCAAATCCTCATATTGTACACCTTAAATATATGCAATCTTATTTGTTAATTATGCTTCAGTAAGACTGAAAAAATATAATTTAAAAAACTTTTGGGCTAGGAGTGGTGGCTCATGCCTGTCATCCCAGCACTTTGGAAAGCCAAGGTGGGCAGATCACCTGAGGCCAGGAGTTTGAGACCAGCCTGGCCGATATGGTGAAACCCCGTCTCTACTAAAAATACAAAAATTAGCCAGGCGTGGTGGCGCACACCTGTAATCTCAGCTACTCAGGAGGTTGAAGTAAGAGGATTGCTTGAACCCTGGAGGCAAAGGCTACAGTGAGGCAAGATGGCACCACTGCACTCCAGCCTGGGCGACAGCAAGACTCTGTCTCAAAAAACAAAAACAAAAACACTTTTGGCCATGCACAGGGGCTCACACCTGTAATGTCAGCACTTTGGGAGGCGGAGGCAGGAGGATCACCTGAGGTCAAGAATTTGAGACCAGCCGGGCCAACATCGCAAAACCCCGTCTCTACTAAAAATACAAAAATTAGCTGGGCATAGTGGCGCATGCCTGTGTTTCCAGCTACGCAGGAGGCTGAGGCAGGAGAATCACTTTAACCTGGGAGGCGGAGATTGCCATGAGCCAAGATTGCACCACTGCACTCCAGCCTGGGCAACAGAGTGAGACTTCGTCTCCAAAAAAAAACTTTTAAAGGCTGCCTTGTGAAAGGACTTGAACAGACATTTCTCCAAAGAAGGTATACAAATGGCCAATAAGCACATGAAAATATATTCAACATCATTAGTCATTAGGGAAATACAAATCAAACCCACAATGAGATACTACTTCCTACCCACCAGGATGGCTATAATTTTAAAAATGAAAAATAACAAAAGTCATTCAGGATGTAGAGGAATTGCTGGACCACTGGTGGGAATTGAAAATAAATGGTGCAGCCACTGTGGAAAACATTTGGGTGGTTCCTCAAAAAATTAAAAATAGCATTACCATAGAACCCAGTGATTCTGCCCCAGGTATAAACCAAAGAATTGAAAACAAGAACTCAAACAGATACTTGTATACCAATGATCACAGCAGCATTATTTACAATAACCAAAAGGTGGATATAAACTAAAAAATGTTCAACTTGGTAGATGAATAGATACACAAAATGCTGACTATCCATATAATGGACTATTGTTTAGCCATAAAAATGAATGAAGTGCTGATACATGATGAACCTTGAAACTGTATGCTAAGTGAGACACAAAATAACAAATATTGTATGATTCTACTTCTATGAGGTACCTAGAGTATCAAGTTCATAGAGAAAGTAGGATGTCAGTTACCATGTGCTAAGCCAGGGGACGGGGGTACAGGGGAGTGAGTGATTGCTTAATGGATACAGACTTTCTGTTTGAAACAAAAAATGCTTTTGGAAGTTGACAGTGCTGATAGTTAGACAACATTATAAGTGTACTTAAGGCCACTGAATTGTCCACTTAAAAATAGTTGAAATGGGCTGTGCACAGTGGCTCATGCCTGTAACTCCCAATGGCGCTTTGGGGACGAGGTGGGAAAATCACTTGAGCCTAGGAGTTTAAGACTGGCCTGGACAACATGGCAAAATCCAGCCTCTACAAAAATTTTTAAATTAGCTAGGTATGGTGGCGTGCACCTGTAGTCCCAGCTACTCAGGAGGCTAAGACGGGACAATCACCTGAACCCAGAGGTTTTGTCGTTTTTGTTTTGTTTTGCTTTTTGAGACAGAGTCTCGCTTTGTCACCCAGGCTGGAGTGCAATGGCATGATCTTGGCTCACTGCAACCTCTGCCTCCTGGGTTCAAGCGATTCTTCTGCCTCAGCCTCCCGAGTAGCTGAGATTACAGGCATTCGCCACCATGCCCAGCTAATTTTTGTATTTTTAGTAGAGACAGGATTTCACCATATTGGTCAGGCTGGTCTTGAACTCCTGACCTCGTGATCTGCCTGCCTAGGCCTCCCAAAGTGCTAGGATTACAGGTATGAGCCACCACGCCCAGCCAAACCCAGAAGTTTAAGGCTGCAGCAAGCTGTGATCATGCGACTTGCACCCCAGCCTGAGCAACAGAGCAAGACCACGTCTTAAAAAAAAAAAAAATTTACCATTTTAACTTTTTTTTTTTTATGTGTATTTACATAATAAAAAATTGATTTAAAAAAAATCATTTAGGGTGAGCCTCATGAGGTAGCACTCACCCTAAATCTGGACACTGGGCAAAGATGGGACTGAACAACTACCTTTACAGGATAGGCTTTTCGACGCTCAGACATCAGAGTTTTTAACTCTTCACCATGCCAGCTTAAGACAAGTCCAGAAGCCACAAAGCCCAACCCCATAACTGGTACTTTGTTATCCAACTTAGAACTAAGATGTGGTTTAAAGACTAAGGCCTGCGAGCCACTGATGGGAGATGAGTCTTCTATGGACAAATTCAAAGATTCAGACTGAGTGTCAGGAATCTTGCTCCCTTCTGTCACCTGCAGCCTAGTGGGTGTGCCACTATCCTACAGAAGCCTTCTATGGGTTTTCTCTTCTCACACTTTGCTATGTTGGCCCCCTGCTTCTCATACACGAGGGACTCCGCTAACATATACTAAATAAAGGAATGATATATGCAAGGACTGTACCTCTGCAGATGGCAGTGCGGAGCCCAGTAGCACACAGGGCTGAAGCACCCTTACCTCCCTCCTGCCAGTCTGCAGTGGAGATGACCATCAAAAATGCTAAAGTCAATAGTTACTAAGAATTTGCGACTGGGCACAGTGGCTCATGCCCATAATCCCAGCACTTTGGGAGGCCAAGGCGGGCGGGTCACTTGAGGTCAGGAGTTCGAGACCAGCTGGCTAACATGGTGGAACCTCATCTCTACTAAAAATACAAAAAACTAGCTGGGCATGGTGGCATGTACCTGCAATCCCAGCTACTGAGGAGGCTAGTGCAGGTGAATTGCTTGAACCCTGAACCTGGTACACAGAGGTTGCAGTGAGCTGAGATCACACCACTGTACTCCAGCCTGGGTGAGAAAGCAAGACCCTGCTAAAAAAAAAAAAAAAGGAAGAATTTGCCATGTGACAGGCACTCAGCTCTACTCAGCTCCTCAATGTGTGATTCCATTTAATCACATTAACAATCTCATATAAAATGATCATTTTATTTATTTTTGAAACAGGTTCTCGCTCTGTTGCCCAGGCTAGCATGCAGTGGCACAATCATGGCTCATTGCAGCCTCTACTTCCCCGGACTCAACTGATCCTCCCACCTCAGCCTCCCAGGTAGCTGGGACCACAGGCATGCACCACTACACTCGGCTGATTTTTTATATTTTGTAGAGATGTTATCTCCCTGTGTTGCTCAGGCTGGTCTCGAACTCCTGAGTTCAAGCAATCCTTCTGCTTTGATCTCCCAAAGTGCTGGGATTACAGATGTGAATGACAATCCTGATTTTATAAACAAGGAAACTGAGGCTTGGAAAGGAGAGATCATTTGGCACAGGGTTACCTGAACCAAACTGGAACCCAAACAATCTCACCTCAGAGCTCAAGCCCTCCTAACTACTAGTCTATTTTGCTTCAAGCACCCACTTGAATTTGCGAGGCATCCGGTTATTATTTCTGAGTCTTGATCTCACTTTTCTGGTTCAGGGAAATCGAATACATCCATCTTTGGAATGCATCCACTGCCTTAATCAATGGCTGCCTGGTAACTCTCAGGGGATCAGATTTTCAGTCCTCATCAAGACCAAGATTTCTATTTTGGCAAAACAGAGAAATCACTTCAGTGCTTAAAAACAGCTCTGCTCCATAGCAATATACATTTTATTTAACTCAGTGTATCTAAAATATTATCATTTTAACATGTCAATATAAAAATAAGGCTGGGCATGGTGGCTGATGCCCGTAAGCCCAGAACTTTGGGAGGCTAACACAGAAGGGCTGCTTGAGCCCAGGAGTTTGAGACCAGCCTGGGCAACATGGCAAGACCCTCATGTCTACATAAAATTAAAAATTAGCCAGGTGCGATAGCATGTACCTGTAGTCCCAGTTACTTGAGAGGCTAAGGTGGGAGGATTGCTTGAGCTCAGGAGGTCAAGGGTGCAGTGAGCTGTGATTGCACCCCTGTACTCCAGAAGAGAAAATAGAAATAGAATATAGAAACAGAATAGAAAATAGAAATTATCAATGCAATATGTTACATTTTTTTTCCTTCATACTAAAGAGTTTGGGCTGAAGGTGGTGGCTCACGCCTGTAATTTTAGCCCTTTGGGAGGCCAAGGAGGAAGGATCGCTTGAGTTCAGGAGTTCAAGGCCAACCTGGGCAACATAGTGAGACCCCATTTCTTTTTTAAAAAAAATTTTAATTTTTAAGAAAAGAGTTTGGAATCTGGTACGTATTTGACACCAACAGTACGTTTCAACTAGGACTTGTATTTCTGCTGGTAAACGGCCATATGTGGCAAGTGGCCTCCATGGTGGACAGCTCAGGTCTAGAACATCACCCTCTCTTCCTCTCATCCTCCCGCCTCTATGAATGCCTTACTTTGTTTCTATCAGTCCTCCACTTCTCTCGAATAACTGTCATCCATAACAGTCACCAGAGAAAGCATTTTAGCGACAGAGTAAGTATTCCATCATCGTGACTGTCATTAATCCTATGGCTGTCACCTCTAATCACATCATTACCACTAACGCCTACACTTCCCCTTCACCCTCCGTTTCTCCTCACCTTTCTTTCTTCTCTTCCAGGACACTTCACCTCTGGGGGTCCACAGGACAGCAGTAAACCTCTGTCCGTTCCTGTGTCTGCAGCTGCCTTACTTGGGCAGTTTGGGTCAAATCGGTGACTCTAAACCTCAATAAACCCGCTTATAGAGGAGCGACAACACTGGTTGTGGTCACGACCCACGGGAGAGACATTCCAAGCATCACAGAAACCCTGCTGAAGAAAATCGTTCTATTTTTTACCTTCTTCTCCTATTTTTGTCCCTTTTCCCTTCCCATCCCTCAGCGTCTCCATCCTCCTTCCTGGCCGCCATGTGCCTCCTGTCCTCCTCAGCCTCTCACCACCTCCCCTGTTCCCACACCCAGAGCCGCACACGGTGTGCAAGAAGGAAGGCCAGGCCCTATTCCCTCTTCCCAACAGTTAGGACCACAGGGGTGGGAGCCCAGGAAATGACCCATTTTCTGGCAGGGGTTTGGGGGAAAGGCTTCCTAGTTTTCTACTCATTGAAAGGAGATGAATTACAAATTCCCTGGTAGAATCTATCCTCAACCCAGAAGGAGTAGTGAACCCTTTAGACATAACATTTGTCATGACTTAGAATTGTGAGTTACACACACACACACAAACACACACACACTTTATGAACACAAGGCAAAAGGAAAGAGCCTGATCCTCACAGACTGACCATCTTTTTTTTTTTTTTTTTTTTTTTTTTTTTGTGATGGAGTCTCACTCTGTTGCCCAGGCTGGAGGGCAGTGGTGCAATCTCAGCTCGCTGGAACCTCCACCTCCTGGCTTCAAGCGATTCTTCTGCCTCAGCCTCCCCTGTAGCTGAGATTACAGGCACATGCCACCATATCAGCTAATTGTTTTGTATTTTTAGTAGAGACAGGGTTTCAACATGTTGGTCAGGCTGGTCTTGAACTACAGACCTCAAGTGGTCCACCTGCCTTGGCCTCCCAAAGAACTGGGATTACAGGTGTGAGCCACTGCACCCGGCCAAGGTTGATCACTTTGTGCAGAAAACCAAGTGTTCCCCAACACCCCAGGTACCCAGGTCCTTCCCAGTTAAAAACAGTAGAGATCACAGTAAAGGCTGTTGTTAAGAGACAACGGCCTTCTTAACCCTGAGCTTTTAGACATCAAAACACTCACACCCAAAAAAATAAGATAAAATATACGCCTGTGCTGAGGCAATGGGGAAATGAACCCTTCCCACACTGCTGGTGAAGGGCAACTTGGCAAAACCTATGGGAAGTCCTAAACTTTGGCATATCCTTTGATCCAGCAGTTCCATTTCTAGGAGCTGAAAATAAGAATCAGCCAAAAGGACATCCACTGTGGCATCATTACAATGATGGAGAAGTATGAACACAAGCACCTGACAATAGAATTTTGGTTAAAGAAATGATGGGGGCTGGGCACAGTGGCTCATGCCTGTAATTCTAGCACTTTGGGAGGCCGAGGCAGGCAAATCACTTGAGGTCAGGACTTTGAGACCATCCTGGCCAACATGATGAAACCCCGTGTCTACTAAAAATACCAAAAAAAAAAAAAATTATAAAACTTAGCTGGGCGCAATGGGACGCACTTATAATTCCAGCACTTTGGGAGACCGAGGTAGGTGGATCATGAGGTCAGGAGTTGGATCACGAGGTCAGGAGTTCGAGACCAGCCTGGCTGACATAGTGACACTCCATCTCTACTAAAAACACACAAGTTATCTGGGCATGGTGGCACACACCTGTAATCCCGGCTGCTCAGGAGGCTGAGGCAGGAGAATTGCTTGAACCTGGGAGACAGAGGCTGCTGCCGTGAGTGGAGATCACACCACTGCACTTCAGCCTGGATACAGAGCCTTATTTTGAGACTCTATCTCAAAATAAAATAAAATAAATAATGGTGGGGCATCCGTGTCATACTATGCAGCCATTACAAATAATACTTCATATAGATATATAGAAAAAATAAGACCTAGTGTCTTATTAGGTCTGAATAAACCAGTAGAGTATCATAAATAATAATCTATTGCATATTTCAAAATAGCTAGAAGAGAATAATCTGAATGTTCTCAGCATAAAGAAAAGATAAGCATTTAAGGTGATAGATAGTCCAGTTACCCAGATTTTATTAATATATATTATATGAATGCATGTAAATATCACATGCACCCTGAAAATATGTACATCTATTATATATTAAACACAAATAATACTTTAATAATTTGAAAAATTGTTCATGGTCTATTAAGTGAACTTCATATCTCTAGCCTTTCTCAGAGCTCCAAGCTCACACATCCAACTGTCTACTTGACAAATGTAACCTGTCAAACAGGACTTGACTGTCAAAGCCAATCTATTCCACCTCTAGTCTTCACATTTCAACAAAGGGACCCCCATTCTCCCAGCGCTTAAGCCGACCACCTAGGAATAATCTTCGATTCCTGGTTCTTCTTCACCTCCACATCAGATTCATGAGCACCTTCCATATACTTGACCTTCTGAATCAGGCCACCTGCCCCATCCACCCCACAGCAATCACACCAGTCAAAAGCACAGTCACTGAGGGCTTGGACTTCCACAATCACTCCCAGCTTGTCTCCTTGCTCTCGTTCCTACCTCCTACAGTCTGTTTACCCTGCAGCAATCAGAAGATCATTTAAAAACATAACTCCTGGTTCAAAGGGCTTCTATCACAGTTGGAACAAGATCCAAGGCTGGATATGACAGCTCACACCTGTCATCCCAGCACTTTGGAAGGCCAAGGTACGAGGATCACTTGAGCCCAGGAGTTGGAGACCAGCCTGGGCAACATAGGAAGACCCCATCTCTACAAAACAATTTTAAATGTAGCCATGCATGGTGACGCACAGTTGCAGTCCCAGCCACTCGGGAGGCTGAAGTGGGAGGAAGGATTGAGCCTGGGAGGTCGAGGCTTCAGTGAGCCATGACAGTGCCACTGCACTGCAGCCTGGGTGACTGAGTGAGACCCTGTCTCAAAAGAAAAAAAAAATTTGAGTACCTTAGCGTCTTGGCAAAGCCCCGTATGACCAGCTCCTGTCTCCCACTGTGTCCCTCCTGATCCTCTCCCTACCCACTCCCTGCACCCCAACCACGGTGGACTCCTTGGGGTTCCAGTAACATGCCAAGCATGTTCCCACCCAAGAAGTTGGCATCTGCTGTTCCCTCTGCCTGGCACACTCTTCCTCCAAATATTTCATGGCTTGCTTCCTCAAGTTAGTGAAACCTCGAAGGAGCCTTTGTTGATCATCCCATATCTTTTTCTTCCTCTCCCATGCTCTTTTTGTTTTGGTTGATTTTCATAGCTGTGGTATATTGTGACATTAGAGTGTTCTTTAGCCCCCCAGTAAAGCGCACCTCCTGGAATCCATGACTCTGGGCTTATCCATGTAACATGCTCTGCCTAAGAGGACATTAGCAAAAGTTGCAGAAGCAGAGGTTTAGGAAGGGCTTGTGCACTGGGGCCTGTCCTCTGGGAACACCATTGCTGCCACCGTGTAAGAAACCCGGGCTATCCTGCCAGAAAGTCACTCAGCAGAGAAGTGAGGCACTGCAGCCAACTACCAGCCATGTGAGCAGGGCCGTCTTGGACCCTCCAGCCACAGTGGAGCCATCAGATGAACACAACCACAAGTGAGCCAGGCAAGATCTGCAGAACTGGCCAGCTGAGTCCATACCTAACTGCAGGCACCTGAGCAAATAAATGATAGCAAAACAAAGCTACTAAGTTTTGACGTGGCTTGTTCTATAGTCATACATCACTGACATGACAGCTTATCATTAGCTGTGGCACAGACTACCAGCTATTCAGCAAACACTATTTTTTTTTTTCTTTTTGAGACAAGGTTTGGCTCTGTCACCCAGCCTGGAGTACAGTGGTGCAATCTTGGCTCACTGCAGCCTCCATCTTCTAGGCTCCAACCATCCTCCCACCTCAGCCTCCCAAGTAGCTGGGACTATAGGCACATGCCACCATACCTGATTAATTTTTGTATTTTGGTAGACATGGGGCTTCAGCACGTTGCCCAGACTGGTCTCAAACTCCTGGGTTCAAGCAATCCTCCCACTTTGGCCTCCCAAAGTGCTAGGATTATAGGCATGACCCACCACATCCAGCCTATTCTCTTTTCTTCCTGAACCCACAGCTAAACTTCATTCTCCATCTTCTTTGCAGTGTTGTGACTAAATGCTAGCTAAGGGAATGCAAGCAGAACTGATGAGGGCAACTTTGGGAAATAAGGCTTTGTCTTCTGTGCACTTTCTCCCCCTTCTAGATGCACCAATGATAACGCTTCAGAGGGGAAGGGGTCTGCAGCCTGAGACAATGGCCCACAACCTGCCAACCAGGAACACCCTCCTTGGACCATCTAGCGAACAAGAAAAACATTTCTACTATACCAGAGCCATAACACATTTAGAGGTCTATTTCTTATAGTCTGTCCTAATTAACACACTAAACTTGCAGTTTCTCCAACCAAGATGGGAGTCTACTTCCCCATCCACTAGACCCAGACTGGCCACGGGACTTATATTATCTGACAAGTGCAATGGAAGCAACATTATGTGATTTCCAAATACCAAGACTCCTTGCCACTTTCTCTCTTGCTGTCTAGGAACACTGGAGACCTGTAAGAAACCCAGGCTATGCTATCGCACTAAGAGGCTGCACAGAGAGAAAGTCTTAGCTTTCCTATCCCCCTCCCTTTCCGCCGGCTCAAAGTGGCCACGTGAGTGGAGCTCAGGCAAGACCAGCAGAACCCTCCAGCCAAGCCCAACCTACATAATCACGAAAATAACTCATTGTTGTCTTAAGCCCAAAGTTTTCCAAACAAAATTAAGTTTAAAGACAGTTCATGACATAGCAAGAGAAAATTGAGATGGAATATATGAAGAGAAAAAAAATGACGGGCAGGGCATGATAGCTCACACCTGTAATCCCAGCACTTTGGGAGGCCAAGGCAAGAGGGTGGCTTGAAGCCAGGAGTTGAAGACCGGCCTGGACAACAAAGCAAGATATTGTCTCTATAAAAAAATTTTAAGGCCGAGCGTGGTGCCTCATGCCTGTAGTCCCAGCACTTTGGGAGGCCAATGCGGGCAGATCGCTTGCCGTCGAGGGTTCAAGATCAATCTGGCCGACATGGAGAAACCCGTCTCTATTAAAAACACAAAAAATTAGCCGGGCGTAGTGGTGCATGCCTGCAATTCCAGCTACTTGGGAGGCTGAGATAGGAGAATCCTTGAATCCAGGAGACAGAGGGTGCAATGAGCCAACATCACACCATTGCACTCCAGCCTGGGCAACAAGAGCAAAACTCCATCTCAAAAAAAATAAAATTAAATTAGCTTGGCATAGTAACATGTGCCTGTGGTCTCAGCTACTCAGGAGGCTGAGATAGGAGGATCTCTTGGGCCCAGAAGTTCAAGCCTGCAGTGAGCTATAATTACACCACTGTATTCCAACCTGGGTGACAGACCAAGACTGTCTCTAAAAAAAAGAAAATTTATAGTTACATAGCCACAATACCCTTGCTATACAAGGAGATTCCATACTTGTCCAACCCCAACTCCTAATATTTTTTCCCCTTGCAATTTAACTAAAACAGAGGCCAGCTCAGAACCACCTCCACGTGCCCAGTGCTTTCCCGTCCTGTGTCACTTGCTCACCTTAGGATGGTCTCTGTCTTTCAGAGCTTTTCCCACCCCATCCATCCTAGAGCCTAGGGATTAGCAAGCTAGCCCATGGGCCCAATTTGACCCATCAGCTGGGTGTTTTGATTTTGTTTTTGTTTTTGTTTTTGTTTTTGGTAGTTTTTTTTTTCTTTTGAGACGGAGTCTCCCTCTATTGCCCAGGCTGGAGTGCAGTGGCGCAATCTTGGCTCACTGCAATCTCTGCCTCCTGGGTTCAAGCGATTCTCCTGCCTCAGCCTCCTGAGTAGTTGGGATTACAGCCACCCGCTGCCATGCCCCACAAAATCTGTGTATTTTTAGTAGAGACGGGGTTTCACCATGTTGGCCAGGCTGTTCTCAAACTCCTGACCTCAAGTGATCCATCCACCTCAGCCTCCCAAAGTGCTAGGATTACAAGTGTTAGCCACCATGCCTGGCTACCATCACCTGTTTTGTAAGGCCCAGAAACTACAGTTTGTACGATTGTAAACATCAAAAAAAATCAACAGAAAAATATTCATGACATGCAAAAAGTATATCAGATTCAAGTTTCAGGGTCCATAAATAAAGTTATATTAGTAAACTGCCCCGCCAGGCCGGGCGCGATGGCTCACACCTATAATCCCAGCACTTTGGGAGGTTGAGGTGGGCAGATCACTGGAGGTCAGGAGTTTGAGACCAGCCTGGCCAACAGGCTAGTCTGAAACCCTGTCTACTAAAACTATAAAAATTAACAAGGTGTGATGGCGCAGACCTGTAATTCTAGCTATTCAGGAGGCCAAGGCAGGAGAATCGCTTGAACCTGGAAGGCAAAGGTTACAATGAGTCAAGATCATACCACTGCACTCCAGCCTAAGCAACAGAGACCCTGTTACAAAAGAAAAAGAAAACCACCCCACCCATTCATGTATGTACTACCAATGGCTGCTGAATGCTACAGCAGAGTCGAGTAGCTATAATGGAAATTGCAGGGCCCACAAAGCCTAAACTCTTTACTACCTGGTCCTTTCTAGAAAATGTTTGCCAGCCCCTGCCATAGGCTGCCATCCGAGACAGGCGAATCACTGGAGCCCAGGAGTTCAAGACCAGCTGGGACAACAAAGCAAAACCCCATCTCTATTTTAAAAATACAAAAAATCAGCCAAGTGTGGTGGTCCACACCTGTAGTCCCAGCTACTCAAGAGGCTGAGGCTGGAGGATCGCTTGAGCCCTGGAGGTCAAGGCTGCAGTGAGCCATGATTGTGCCACTGCACTTCAGCCTGAGTTACAGAGAGAAGCCCTGTCTTAAAAAAAAAAAAAAGAAAAGAAAAGAAAAAAACCATATAAATACTTTATTGTATTCATTCCAAAACCTTTGAAGACTTCTATCTCCTTCCTCAAAGGGATGAAACTTGGTTGGTCTGACTCTCTAATCTTCAGCTGAATCCCAGAAGTTAGTGGCCTAAATTCTCTTCCTATGACAGGCTACCAGGTACCCTCCATTCTGGACAAAATAGTCTCTAAGCTGCCCCAAGAAGGCATTCTAATACATTCATCTGGTTTGCTGTTCTTGTCTAGCAAGCTCTCCCCATTTGCTGCAATCTAAACCCTCCTCATCCTTCACTCCACTCCAAATCCTCATTTCCCCAATGAAGAAGGTTTCCCTGCTTTGCCAAATGTTTTCCCAGGTGTATTCTATAGAAAAATCCCAAGAACAATCCTTGGGCCAGGTGTGGTGACTCATGCCTGTAATTTTAACACTTTGGGAGCCCAAGGTGGGCAGGTCAGGAGTTCAGGAAAAGACTGGTCAACATGGCGAAAGCCTGGTTCTACTAAAAATACAAAAATTAGCCAAGTGTGGTGGTTGATGCCTATAATCTCAGCTATTTGGGAGGCTGAGGCAAGAGAAACACTGGAACCCAGGAGGCAGAGGCTGCAGTGAAACAAGATTGCACCACTGCACTCCAGCCTGGGCGACAGAGCAAGACTCCGTTCTATCCTCTCTTGAAGGCCTAATACACATAGGTAGCGTATTAAAGGCTCTGAGTAGTCCTGCAGTAAAGATGCCTGTATCCCTTTGCTTAACACAACCCTTCCCAAACTTATTAACCATAGAATTTGTTTTGTCCACAGAACACTTATTGACTACCAGCATTAAGTACATTGCCTAGATATCAGCATTTGTTGAAAGACTGAAAAACGCTAACATCCCACAGAATTAGGGTTCTACAGAACATACTTTGGAGATGCTACTCAAGCTTCTCCTTCTCTCTGATCTGAACTGCTCCCTTCCACGTCATCTAGTCAACACCATGTAGTGCTAGTCGTGATTATCATCACAGCTGTCATTCATTCTGCACCTGCAGACACTCTGTTCGAGATAGTGCTAGACCCTTGAAAACGTCAGTTCTTTCAATCCTTATAACATCCTCTGAAGTACGTAACGTTATTTAATTATTGCTGTTTTGCCAAAAACTTAAAACTATAAATCAGAAAACTTAAACCACTAGCCCAAGATAAAGTAAAAAGAAAAGTTAGAATGCACAACCATATCAGTCTGACGCCAAGTTCATGAACTTTCTTTTCCACCAAAATATCTTCTGATAACGTCCCATGGCTGCCACTGCTCTGCCCACTTACTTAATATCGACTTGTGCCTTCTTCCACATGGGCAGAGCCCAGATTTTGCATGGAGTGGCAACATGTCATTCCAGGCAATGGATCCTGATCCATCTAAGCTGATCGTGGTGCTATTCTCACTTCCCCACCTCCCAGGCTCCCTTGCAGCTAGGATTCAGTTCGGGCCAAGAAGATATAAGCAAATATCATCTGCAAGGTGGGGAGAAAGAGATGTCCTGGGGAATGCTTTATTCCTTCACAATCACCAGGTCCTCCTCTTTTCTACCTTGAACCCAGATGTAATCACTCAAGCTGCAGGAACCATCTTGCAAGCACAAGATAAAAGCCATAAGAATTCCTAAAAGACATCCGTCCTGGTATTATTGACCTACTGAGCCAACCGAAGCAGCTGTATACCTCCAGAATTCTTGTTACATGAAGAGAAACCATTATTTGCTTTACCACTATGATTGGGTTTTCCATTTCATGCAGCTGAACGCATTCCTAATGGGCCCACATGCTGTCCTCCCCTATTATTTACCACTTGGACTTTGCCATTATTTCACATACACATTATTATATCATGAAATATGCTTCTTGAAGGCCAAGTCCACCTTGCATATTTTTGTTTCTATAGAACATGCTATTAAATGCTGTTTATCATCTGTTTTCAGGGATAGTCTATTCAATTTATTAATTGCATTAGTGTTAGCAAGCAGTGAGCTATTTCACCATTAAATAGGTGAAATATCACATCTTTCTCCTAATGGATTAGCATCTCAAAGTGTCCATTTGAAAACATGTATCAGAAATACCTGGACTGTTTATTAAATGCAGATTCCTTGACCCTCTTGCTAATCCCAGCTAAATTAGAATCTCTGGAGTTAGAAGCTGTGAATCTGCATTTTAACAAGCACCCTCATATGGTTTTGATATACAAAATTAGAAAACTCCATGGACCCAAATGTTAGGGTTGGCTCGAGTTGGTGGGACCCTGAGTTACCAGCCCCTCTGTAACCTCCCCTAGCCCTACAAATCTGGGAAATAGAAATTGGAATAATTGCTCAAGATTATTCCCTGGGCAAGATGGATGAAAGTGGTTGGCATGCTCTGTAGCATACTGGGACGAGGGAACTGAAAACAGATGCATTTCCCACAACTGCAACTCCCCCACAGCCATGCTACCAATGCCTCCATCCCCCCAAGTTTAAAAGGAAAACCACTATGCAGAAAGAAGGCAATGCCCGCTGCGGCACATCCCTGTCCAGGAAGCTATCAGAGGATGGAGTATGTTTGAAACAAGAAAAAGAAAACTTCAGAGAAACTTACACAGGAATGCACAAACTAGCATTTGGGACTCCTGACTCAGAGGAACAGAAGAGAGTTCGGGTGGCTTTTGTGGGGTTATTTAGTGACTGCATGCAGGTCTGAAGAGTCTGCTCTTGGCCCTGTTCAGGCAGAGACAGAAGGCTGGATCAGAACATGCCACACTTTTTCTTCCAGTAGCAGAGCTCCAGCCTTACCTGCTCTCCCAAGCTCCAGGCAAGGCAATACCTGTGCCTCCCAATGCAATTCCCATTCTCCCGATACACCTTGACATTGATCTCATTTCATCCCTGAGGCTCATATTTCCAGATAACAGGTGCACACAGACATGTATCCTAGGGTAGCAAACAGCATTCTCTCTCTCCCTCTCTCTCTCTCTCTCTCTCTCTCTCTCACACACACACACACACACACACACACACTCACTCTCTCTCTCTCCTTTCAAATGGGATGACCTCCTGCATGTTGACATACAGCCAAATTCAAAATCACAGAAGAAGAAGAAAGACCCAAAAGTGAATCAAAGAAAAGCATCCATCCAGGCTAGCACAGGGGCACGAGGGTTGCAAGATTCACTAGAGATTCACGAGTTCAGGCCTTGGCAACTCACGTGCCAGGAGCAAGACGAACGTCTCAGCACTACTCATGCCCACTCCACCACAGGGGGAACCCCATTCCTCCCAGCCCCACTGCCCGCACCCTCAGCACGTGCCAGCTAATGGGAGTTCCCAAATTTAATCAACCCATGTGTACAGCTGGGTCGCTTTGAGACGAGAAAGTGAGTTGAACCCTTCAAACATTTTGAACAATGCGGATGTCCAGTGATATCGCGGACACCAGGCATCTGGCGTTTCCTAAGGCTCTTTAAACCTCCCTCCTTTGACCAAATGGCCTTCAGAAAAAAATAATTTCTGCCATCGTCTTTCTGAGTAACTCTGCATCCACCCCTCATCCCATCCCACTCCCCCAAAAAAACTGTTTCAAACTCCCCCTCAAGTTCTGCCAGAGAGAATGTTACAAGAAGCCGAAGATAACTCCTCCTCGCCGACCCCTTTCCTCGCAGTCCCACTGAGACTCAGGAGTATTCTCCCACACCACCTATGTGTGCTGATGGAGGTATATTTTTTTCCTTTTATACGTTTTAGGCCTGCAAGAGAGCTCACTGCATCAAAACGATTTGATTGGAAATGGGTAGCTCCATGGGGAATTTTTTTTTTTCCATGTATCGTGCCTCCTGACATGCATATCACTGATTTAGGGGAAAAAAAAAAAAAAAAATCTAAGGAGCAAAAGGAGGGCGGGGGAAAGGGGCTACACTGACAGCGGCTCCATTCTGCGAGCAGAAAGCACCTTTTGACCACCTGCAGAATGCGCAAGGTCACGTGGGTTCTCTGCAGCTCCTTCATGTATTACCCCGCACACAAGCCCCCGTGCTGTATAAACAAATCCACAAGCGGAAAAAAGACAGAAGTCCCTCCTCAGCGAGGAAGCGAATGATAACAGTCACCGCCGCAGCAATAATAATAAATAAAGAATAACAATCACTACTACTACTACCGCCACCCAGCCCCGCGCAGGCGACAGCAGCACGGGAAAAGAGTCTCCGGCGCAGGCTTTGCGAGGAGAGAAATCGCAGAAAAGCAAACCGTGCTCACCTTGCTTGCCCACACCACCATCCCCAGCCCCCAGTAAACAGAATCCGCGGAAAAGGGAACCGTGGGGGGAAAGGAGGGGGACGGAAGGGTTGCTCCCCCCCCAGCCCCCATAGGCAACACCTACCTCCAGGGTCCGGATTTCTTTTTGTGTGAGGTCGTTGGAGGTAGCACATTTGGTCCTGAGCCCTTCCAGGTTGGAGATGCTCAAGTCTATCATGTTTTGGACCAGTTCGCACTGCTGTAAGGCTTTTTGCAAACTCAGAGGCTGCTGCTCCTCGCTTTTCGTCATGTTTTCCTCATCCATCGCTTGCTCTGCAACCCCCTCCTCCTCCTCCCAGAGAGAAAAAAGGGGGGGAGTAGAGGCAGCCTACCCCTCCGCCTCTCCAGCCACTGCGACTCCTCAACAATGTCTCATAAAGAAGAAATCCAACATCTCACACAGGGTTGAGGGGGTGGGAGTGGGAGGAGGGGACAAGAGCCAAAATTTATTATTTTATTTTGGGGTATCAAGCGGACTCCATTCGAATGTCTCCTCTCCTGAGTCTCTGGTCCCTGAAAAGGACAGATGCTGTTTCTCAGAAGCAAACCAGGTGATGTGATGCTGTCTGCACACTTGGGGAGGAGGAGGAGGAGGAGAGGAGGAGGGGAGGAGGAAGAGGAGGAGGAGAAGGAAAATAGCGCTCACTCTTTACACACCGGCTCCTTGAAGGACAAAATTATATATTTTTGGCTGGCTGGCTTTTAGGTCAAAAAAAACCTGGTTTTCCCCCCTCCCCGTTGCAGGGACACGGCATGGTCCGCGGCTGGCAGCGCTTTAGCGCGTTCTCAAGGTGCTGCCTGCACGCTCCCGCGGCTGCGGCGGCCGCTGCGGCTGGCTGCTGTCTCCTCCCCGCGCTGCTGCTGCTCCCGCCGCCGGGCTCCGGGGGTGACGGGTGCTGCAGTCGCTCCTGCCTCGCTCCTCACCGACATCTTGCCTGTCAATCAAAGGGCGGTGCGGGGGGAGCGAGGCAGCGCCGGAGAGGGATGGAGAGCGAGCGAGGGACCTGCAGGGGAGCGGGTTGGCGGAGAGGCGCCGTGCGCGCAGCCGCCCCAGCCGGCCCCGGCCCCGGCCCCGGCCCCGGCGCGCCAGGGACCCGCCGGAGGAGGCGGAGGTGGAGCGCGCAAGCTCGCGCACCTGGCCGGGGACAGAGCCGGGGGCGGGATTTCTAGGGGCTGCGGAGCTCGCGTGGCAAAGTGAAATTACTACCGGGAGTGTGAGCGAGCGAGCGATCAACGATCGGCGGGCGGGGGCGCGGGCACAGCGCGCGCCTCGGGCCCAGCCAGCCCCCGGGGGCGGCGGAGGAGGCAGGGAGTGTGCCCGAGCGTGGAGGCTGGGCGAGAGGGCGGGGAGAGGGATCTGGGGCGGGGAGCGGGTGGGGGCCACCACGCCAGCTCCGCTCTCGCGAGACCGGGCCGGGGTGCAGCTCAGCAGGTGCGCTCGGGCTGGGAGCAGGTGTGCGCCCAACTTTAGAACCCTCGGTGCGCGCTGGAGAGGCGTCGGCGTGAACCTGGGCACGTCCTCGCTGTCTTCGGCTCGGGTGTGTGTGTGCCTTTTTTTTCGTTTGTCCTTTCTTGTTACTGGGGGAAAAAATAAAACGAACCTGATGATCTTCCGTGAATTGCAGGAAACTGCCTCTTAGACTTGGTACTCGGCCCCGCCCTGATGGCTTTCCGTTTGGAGAGGGAAAGGGCCTCTGCCTTATTCTGGGTATTCCCATGTCCTACAAGGGTCTGCGTGGCCTGACCCCAGCATACCTAATTGACGTTATATCAGCAAACGATGGCTCCATAGTTAAGACTGGTTTTTACCTTTTGAAATGGTTGGAAGCCTGGTGCAGTGGCTCACGCCTGTAATCCCAGCACTTTGGGAGGCCGAGTCAGGAGGATCACTTGAGGCCCGGAGTTTGAGACCAGCCTGAGTAACAGCAAGACCCTGTCTCTACTAAAAATTCCAAAATTAAAAATGTAAACAAAATGGTTGGAAAAAAATCAAAAGAATATTTTGTGACGTGTGACAATTACATGAAATTCACATCATATGTCCACAAGTAAAGTTTTGTTGGAATACCACCACTCATCTGTTTATTGTCTGTGGCTACTTTTGCGTTGTAAAGCAGAGTTGAGTAGCTGCAGCTGAGACCAGTGGCTCACACAACACCTGAAAGATTTACTGTCTGGCACTTTACAGAAAAGTTTGCTGACTCTTGATTAAATCTTTGTACTCTATGTCCACTGTGCCCAGAACATGTTTCACCCTAATCCTTTCCTGGTAGGTTTCTTCTTGTCACTGTTAACTCAAATATCATCTCAGAGAGGCCTCATCTCCCTAACCATTTTATCTAATAGTATTCCCAACACACATTGCCCAACTGATGTATTTAGAATAATTAGCAAAAGGCACCTTTCTCCAGGTGAACAGAGTCCTGTGCTGAGGACTGAGTAAAAAGTGATACTCAGAACACATGGTATAATATGTCACCCTTAAATGAAGTCACTTGAGAAGTAGAGAGAACAGGAGTCAGTGGTGGCCAAGTTGAATAACAAATTTTTTTTAAGTTCTGGGGTACACGTGCGGGTTGTGCAGGTTTGTTACAGAGGTAAACGTGTGCCGTGGTGGTTTGCTGCACCTATCAACCCATCACCTAGGTATTAAGCCCAGCATGCTTTAACTATTCTTCCTGATGCTCTCCCTTTACACACTTTTTTTTTTAAGACTATAAGCTGGCCCGGCGTGGTAGTTCACACCTGTAATCCCAGCACTTTGGGAGGCTGAAGTGGGTGAATCACCTGACCTCAGGAGTTCGAGACTGCCTGGCCAACATAGTGAAATCTCATCTCTACTAAAAATACAAAAAAATTAGCTGAGTTTGGTGGTAGGCACCTGTAACCCCAACTACTCCCAGGCACAAGAATCACTTGAACCCAGAAGGTGGAGGCTGCAGTGAGCTGAGATTGTGCCATTGCACTGCGGCCTGGGCAACAGGAGTGAAACTCTATCTGAAAAAATAAAATAAAATAAAAGAGAAGAAGAAGGACAAAAAAATGACTGTAAGCCTTGGGATTGTATAGCTATACAGAACTGAGTCTGTATTTTCAACATCTGTCAATGAGCAGGTGAAGCAAGTTCTCTCTGTTCTCAATCTTTTGGACCATGAAGTTTATGGATTTCAATTCTCTAGAAAATGATCTCTTTTCATCTATTTTCTCCATCTTTTTGTTTTTCTTCAACATGTTAATCATGATTATTGTAAAGTGTTTGTCTAGCTCCAAAAACCTGATCACCTGTAGGTCTCTGTTGACTATTTTTCCCTTTATTTTCAGTGATATGGTCCTGTCTCTTGGCAGGCCTTGTATTTTTTATTGAATGTCAGACATTGTGTATGAAAGAATGTACAGTCTCCAGGTGATATTTTCTAACTTTGGGGAGGGCACACTCTTTCTCTGCAAGACAAATGACATACAGATCAATCATCTTAATCCAATCAGGGGCCAAGCTGGGTGGAGACTGGGTTATACTTTTGGTAAGACACTACTTCAGTCTGGCCCCTACCTCTAATGCTTTGCCTTTCCAGGGTTCCAACTAGCAACCTTGGGTGTTCACTAAGGCCCCACTCCCTGGTCCTGAGCTCTAACCCTTATCTTCACAGCATGGCAAGACTGTGGAAACTGCTCTGTTTTTCAGGGACCTTCTGCTTGGCGTCTCTGCTCCTTGCCCTGCACTATTTCAAACTTTGCCAAATATGTTGATGGGAAAACCAGCATCTATCAGGCTCACTTTTCTGCCCCTCTCTTCTCCCTGAAATAACAGCCTCTCAAGTCTCCAGTTTTGTCTTTCTAGCCCTATGAGGTTGCTAAAAGTTTTGTCAGTTTCTCTGTTCCCCCAAAGCAGCCCTCATGCCTGGGAAAAGTCTAGAACCTCGGCCTCTTTCCCTGTGCCCAAATGTGCAAATATCCCTAGGGAAAAATTAGCTGCAAAACATCAGCTCACCTCACCACAGTGACCCTGTCTCCAGAATCTTGGCCCCTTTAGTCCTGGTTAGTTCAACAGTTCTCTGAATGTCTTTTAACAGATGGTGATGATGGTGATGATTTCATCTGGCTTTTCTAGTTGCTCTCAGAAGAAGTGGAAGTTTAAACAATGGAAGTAGTCCATGGGTCAGATGTCATCCATTGGTAGGGCTTTGAGTAGCTCACAGACGCATACTCTTCCTATGTCTGGGAAATGCCTCCCATTATGAGTTCCACCTTTCCCTCAGAGAAAACAAAGCACTTTTCCAGGAAGGTTATGGAAATCAGGTCATATGTAATCTAGGCTGTGCTATTAGAAGATCACATGAGATTTCTGCCAGGAAGTAAGCAACAAAAGGGAGAAATCTATCTGATAGTAAGCCTGGCAGCCAAGGCATCTGCTTCCCACCTTTCTGTAAGCTTGCTGTCCGTGGTGAAAGGCATGGCACATGTTCACAGGGGCAGCCCCACAGTTGGTTTGGGAGTCATTTCTGGCTGCATGGTTAGAACCTGGCTCTCTTGTCCTCCTGGAGATTATACAGAGTTTTCAACCACCTGTCTTAGTGGCTGCCATAACAAAACACTGGGTGGCTTAAACAACAGAAATTCATTTTCTCACTATTCTGGAGACTGGAATTCTGAAATCAGGATGCCAGCATGGTCAGGTTCTGGGTTCTGGTGAGGGCTTTCTTCCTAGCTTGCAGACGGCCACCTTCTTGCCGTCTCCTCACATGGTAGAGGGAGAAAGATCTCTCTCTCTCTCTATTTCTCTCTCTTCCTCTCTCATCCTCTTCTTATAAGGCCAATAGTCCTATTGGATTAGGGCCCTACTCTTGTGACTTCATCTAACCTTAATTACCTCCTAAAGATCCTATCTTCAGATACCATTACATTGAGGGTTAGGGCTACAACATATGATTTGGGGCAGGGGAGAGGGACCGTAATTCACCACTTTTGCTTAAACTACCTAGAGAAGATTGTGTACTTTTGCTTAAACTACCTAGAGTAGATTGTGTCCATGGGAACAAAGAACCCTGACTAATGCTCTTGCCAGTAGTTCCAAAATGAAGAGGTACTACCCAAAAAATGCAGATCTCTGGACTTTCTGGAAAAATGGGAAGATCTGGCTACACTGGGCAACCATTGATTGGAAGAGAGGTACCTGTCCTTTCAGGTGGGACACAGACTCTCTAGTCCCACCTAGTCCTCCACCTACATTATTTATATCACCTCCCTGGCCCCTGTAGGCCTTTGAGTTTGATGCCTCTGGCAGAGGGCTTTGCACCTCAAACTAATAAGAATGTCACCAATTTCAAAGGACGAGAGCTGACGGATGAGAATTTTGTTGTTGATGATGCTGTTATTGTCGTTGATGTATTTCACTCCAGAAACTGCATACTAACTCTGAAGGCCACATGTCTCGGAGTGGCTTTATTAACAATGGGAATAAATTATTGTTATTGGGCTACTGAATGAGCTAGATTTACCAATGTGAAAATCAAGAACTGGCTTTCTTTTCCTTCTTCCACTGCTTGTCAGCCCTCAGATCCACCGTCAGAACATCCTCCTCTGCCCTGGGCAATATCTCAGTAGATCTTTTAGCTTTTCAGTTACTTTTAGCTAAGACTCTCATCAGACATCAGAAGTCCAGTCCAGGCCAGGCATGGTGGTTCACACCTGTAATCCCAGCACTTTGGGAGGCTGAGTTTGGTGGATCACCTGAACCTGAGGTTAGGAGTTCAAGACCAGCCTGGCCAACATGGTGAAACCCCATCACTACTAAAAATTAAAAATTAGCCAGGTGTGTTGGCAGGCACCTGTAGTCCCAGCTACTCAGGAGGCTATGGCAGGAAAATTGCTTGAACCCAGAAGGTGGAGCTTGCAGAGAGCTGAGATAATGCCACTGCACTCCAGCCTGGGAGACAGAATGAGACTCAGCCTCAAAAAAAAAAAAAAAAAAAAAAAAACATAAGAAGAAAAAGTCCAGTCCAATCAAAAGTTCACTCTCCAATCCAGTTTAATACCTTGTTCCCTGCCCCTTCCAGCCTGACCCATGGATGGCTCAGGAATCTGCAGTGGAGACTAGAGTGTGTGTATCCTTCTCCTCTTGATCTCCATCTCGCCTTTGCAAGTGCAGGAGCTGAGGCCTATGTGGAAAAAGTACCCTCGACTGAGAGCAGGTGAAGGGAGTCAGATGTCCTAGCGTGTCCTGCCAGACACTTGTATGCTGGCTTTTGAATGTGGGACACACTGGGGGATCTTTGGAGACCTCATGGGGACCTTATTGGGACTCAATGCACACACTGGGTGGCCTTTTGCTGACCTGTTTTCCATTCATACCCCAGTAAGTACCCCATGTCTTCTTTCTGAGGTGCCTTTGCTGAAAGGATGCCCTCTTGGGTAAATCTTTTCAGGATGGCTCAAGCCCAAGTGTGCTCAGAGGTAGTCACCTGGCTCATGGAAAACAGGACACAGATTTGCCCTGCAGAATGGTAATCACAGGCTATTCCTCCTGCTGCCCTCTCTCCACACCCTGCCATCTCTGGCAGCCCCGGCCAGTCTTCAGCCAGCAGTGAGGTGCCAGCCTCTTCACTTGGTGCACCCAAGTCTCATGAGTGACCTTTTGTTGAACCCCCTTCTCTTGACTTGTGGTTGGGAGGGGAGAAGCCAATCCCCTACAAAGACCTGTCCAGGAAACCTCTTCTGGATAAAATTTTGATCTTGTCTTACATAGGCTGGAGGCTGATGGTTATTGGTGGTCAAAGGACCAGTCTGGCTATCTCTTATCAGAAGGAGGAAGTGTCATCACCCACTGCCCTCACCTTTAAAGCTTTAGCTGAAGTTCTTGGTCAACAAGAAAAGTCTCATTCCACATCCAGTTATATTAGCTATGAGCTGGCCCCAATATTCTCAAAGTTGTATTGTGAGGACACAAATGCGGAAATGGCAGATTAGGAAGAGGGGGGGCTACCGATGATCCTGGAACTAAACAAAACCAATACTGACTTGTCCTTGAAGAGTTTGCCATATTTCTTTACTTTCTTTTTTTTTTTTTTTTTAATAAATTTTGTAGAGACAGGGTCTCGCCATGTTGCCCAGACTGATCTCAAACTCCTGGGCTCAAGTGATCCACCCGCCCTGGCCTCCCAAATTGCTGGGATGACAGGTGTGAGCTACCTCACCCATCCTCCTTTTCTACTGATTTTAGAGAGGAGAAAAAAATCTCAGAATGCTATCCCCTAAGATACAACCAAATCTTTCATCGCTGTCAGAGGATTATTATTGTTTCATTCTAACTCACTGATCCCCAAAACATAAATTTTTCTTATTTTTTTAAAATACCTTCTACTTGCTGGCCGGGCGTGATGATTTACACCTGTAATTCCAGCACTTTGGGAGGCTGAGGTGGGCAGATCACCTGAGACCAGCCTGGCCAACATGGTGAAACTGCGTCTCTGCTAAAACTACAAAAATTAGCCAGGCGTGGTGGCAAGTGCCTGTAATCCCAGCTACTCAGGAGGCTGAGGCAGAAAATCACTTGAACCCAGGAGTTGGAGGTTGTGGTGAGCCGAGATCGTGCCACTGCACTCCATCCTGGGAGACAGAGCAAGACTCTATCTCAGAAAAAAACAAAAACAAAACCTTTCTACTTGAGAGGCTGAGGTGGGAGGATCACTTGAGCCCTGGGATTCGAGGCTGTAATGTATTATGATTGTGCCTATGAGTAGCCACAGTACTCCAGGCTGGGCAACATAATGAAACCCTAGATCTAGAAAAAAAAAATTGCCTTTGATAAGGGCAGGCAGAAAGTTCCCATCTTTAACCTTGTAAAATTTTTCTAATATCAGAAAACTGATTTTTCACTCCTGCCTGGGTAACATACTGAGACCCCATCTCCAGAAAAGAAATTACCATTGATTAGGATAAGCAAACTGTTCCTATCTTGAACTTTGTAAGATTTTTCTTTACAATATCAAAAAATCAGGCCAGGCACAGTAGCTCACGCCTATAATCCCAGCATTTTGGGAGACGGAGGTGGGCCGATCACCTGAGGTCAGGAATTCAAGACCAGCCTGACCAACGTGGAGAAGCCTCATCTCTACTAAAAATACAAAATTAGCCGGGTGTGGTGGTGCATGCCTGCAATCCCAGCTACTTGAGAGGCTGACGCAGGAGAATCCCTGGAACCCAGGAGCCAGAGGTTGCAGTGAGCTGAGATCAAGACATTGCACTCCAGCCTGGGCAACAAGAGCAAAACTCCATCTAGAGTTCTCTTTTTGGCTTTTTGCCTCTTTGTCTCTTAATTTCCATTGTGAGCAAAGCAACCAGATCACTCTCTTGATGGTGAGATAATTGGAGCTCACAGTAATGGACAATTTAGTCCAGCGATTTATGCTAACTTTACAAATTAAGCACTCAACGATGTACTGTGAATTCTCAGATGTAGCCCTCAGGATGGGAGACGATGTGTACTCTGGTACTCTCCAAGTACTTAAAGATGTACAGCAAAGAAATATCATTGCAAATTGCAGTAAAGTGATGCCATCAACACAACTCACTCACTTCTTACGCCATTTTTTCTGTGAAGTTGAAGATCAACATTAGCCTGAACGGTTTCACTGAATGAATCAGAAAAAGGCATCCACTTTGCAAAAGCACCAGAGGTCTCAACCTCCAGGGGGCAGAACACAATCTGGATTTCAGTCTGGGCGCCTTGTGCAGGCAACAAGCAGTGTGGCATTCATCCTAGACAGCCCTGATGAAATTCCTGATTTTTTTTTTTTTTTTTTTGAGAGGGAGTTTCACTCTTGTTGCCCAGGCTGGAGTGCAGTAGTGCGATCTTGGTTCACCGTAACCTCCGTCTCCTGGGTTCAAGCCATTCTCCTGCCTCTACCTCTCGAGTAGCTGGGATTACAGACGCTTGCCACCACGCCCGGCTAATTTTGTATTTTTAGTAGAGACAGGGTTTCTCCATGTTGGTCAGGCTGGTCTTGAACTCCCGCCCTCAGGTGATCTGCCTGCCTCGGCCTCCCAAAATGCTGGGATTACAGGTGTGAGCCACCACGCCCAGCCCAGATTCTTTTGTTTTGTTTTTATTGTGGTAAAACACATATAAGATAAAATTTACCACTGGTGACTTTTAGTACATTCACAATGCTGTGCAATTACTATCACTATCTAGTTCCAGAATGTTTTTATTACCCTGAAAGAAAGTCCTATACCCTTAAGCAGTCACGGTACTTACCAGTCTGTAGCAATCACTAATCTGTTTTCTGACTATGCATTTTTCTATTCCGGACATTTTGTATAAATGGAAGAATACAATATTTGTCCTTTTGTGACTGGCTCATTTCACTCAGCATAATGTTTTTAAGGTTTATCCATGTCACAGCATGTATCAGGACTTCATTCCTTTTTGTGGCAGAATAATATTCTATTGTATAGATAGACCACATTTTGTTTACCCATTCTTCTGATGATAGGCACTGGGGTTTTCACCATTTTGACTATTTGAACCGTGCTGCTATGAACATTTGTGTGTAAGTTCTTGTCTGAATACTTGTTTTCAATGCTTTGGGGTATATATGCCCAGGAGCAGAACTGAAGGGTTATCTGGTAATTCTGTGTAACATTTTGAGGAACTGATTAGCTGTTTTCCACGGCAGCTGCATTATTTGACATTCCCATCAGCAATGCATGAGGGTTCTATTTCTCCACATTCCCACTTCCTATTTATGCATTATTTCATTACTAAAAAAAATTTAAAACCATAGCAATGGCATACTTCTTAAAAAGCATGCATGCAGCCAGGCACAGTGGCTCATGCCTGTAACCCCAGCACTTTGGGAGGCTGAGGCAGGCGATGGTCAGGAGTTGGAGACCAGCCTGGCCAACATGTAAAACCTCGCCTCTACTAAAAATACAAAAATTAGCCAGGCATGGTGGCTGGTGCCTGTAGTCCCAGCTACTTGGGAGGCTGAGGCGGGAGAATCACTTGAACCCAGGAGGCGGAGGTTGCAGTGAGCCAAGATTGTGCCACTGCACTCCAGTCTAGGCAACAGAGCCAGACTCTGTCTCAAAAAAAAAAAAAAAAAAGCACACATGCATTGACTCATACATTTCTTGAGTGACTATGATGTGCCAGATATGATGCTGTATATGTGAGATTAAAATGCTAATAAAGTGTACGCATTAGTATTCTTTTAGTTGCAAGGAACAAAACCCCAACACACCCAGTTTAGGAAAAAGCAAGTAACTCACATAATCGATAAGCTTAAAGATGACTCTTACTCTGATCTGGTACACTTCTTTTCCGTCTGCATCTCTCAGCACTGGTTTGTTTGTTGTTGGCCTCATTTTTAGGTGGCTTTTTACTAGGTGTGATAAGGATGACCACAGAATGCTGAGCAACCCTATCAGGGATAGAGCCTTTCTCCCATTAGGTCTATCATAAATTGCAGGATTAACTGTTCACTAACCTGGTTCAGGACAGGTATATACTCCTGAGCCAGTCACATTGACCAAGGGGATGGTACGTGTGTGTGGATGGGCCTGGCCTGGGTTATAGGACTACTCCGGAACCTAGGGAGTGGCACTGACACTATCCAAATCTCGTGGTATGAGATCAGGAAAGGGCTGATCTCTCCCCGCAAAAAGGCGGGGATGCTGTTTTCAGAAGAAGCATGGATGGCCGGGCGCAGTGGCTCATGCCTGTAATCCTAGTACTAGGAAGACGAGGGAGGTGGATTGACTGAGCTCAGGAGTTCAAGACCAGCCTGGCCAACATGGCGAAACCCCATCTCTACTATAAATAGAAAAAATTAGCCGGGCATGGTGGTGCACGCCTGTAATCTCAGCTACTCGGGAGGCTGAGGCAGGAGAATCACTTGAACCTGGAGGCAGAGGTTGCAGTGAACCAAGATCGTTCCACTATACTCCCCCCTCCCAGCCTGGGTGACAGAGCAACATTCTGTTTCAAAAAAAGAAAAGAAAAGAAAACAAGTGTCTACCAATGAATGAATGGATAAACAAAAAGTGACCCATATACACAATGGAATATTATTCAGCCATAAAAAGGAAGGAAGTTCTGATACATGGTACCATATAGATGAACCCTGAAAACACTATGCTAAGTGAAAGAAGCCAGTCACAGAAGACCTCATTGTATAGTTTTTTTACATGAAGTATTCAGAATAGGCAAATCCATCCAGATGGAAAGTAGATTAGTGGTTGCCGGGGGTAGGGGAGGGAGGAGTGGGGAGTGACTGCTACATGGGTATTGGGTAATGAAAAAGTTCTAGAACTATATAGTGATGATTGCGCAATATCATGAATGTGCTTAATACCACTGGATTGTATACTTTGGTCAAATGATAAATTTCCTAAGTGTATTTTACCACAATAAAAATGTAAGAATAATTTTTAAAAGACTGATCCCTGCCCCTGAAAGGGTTTATTAACTAGATACACTAACAGGCAGCACTCAGGGTCAAATTTAGCCCGCATATGAGTTTTATTTGGCTACACGGAGTTTTAAAAGAATCTGAATTTGCTGCTAACATTTATAAAATGCGATGTTTCACATAAAAATTCTGACCACCAATTTATTTTGAAAAAAATTCCAAATCCTGGCCCCATTTGAGCTGCATCTCCCTCTGGCAACATTAGGAGAGAGTGGAGTGGCTTCTCCCCTTGGGGGCAGACACTTTCCAGCTCCTTTAATCCCCTCCCTCTACCCTCACTTTGGCTCCCTCCCTCCTCTGCCATAGCTGTCTGGTCTCCATAGGCACCAAAGTGTAGAATGTCCAGTACTTGCACAACACAATTAGAAGACAGAATAGATAATCAAATATGGAAATGAAACAAAACACATGGTGACTTCCATTTTTACTCCTTTCTAAATGAGAGGTCAGTGGGTTACCATTTCCCCCAAAATGTTATATGACTATTAAAGTCCTTACCCTGTAAGGGGTAAGAAAATTTTGCCTTAAAGCAGTGGCTTATCACCTTAGCTGCACAGGGGAATCACCTGGGAAACTTGGTTTTTAATTGATTGGTTGATTGAGACAGGGTCTCGCTCTGTCACCCAGGCCGGAGTGCAGTGGAGTGATCATGGCTCACAGCAACCTCGACTTCCCGGGCTCAAGTGATCCTCCCACTTCAGCCTCCCAAGGAACTGGGAATACAGGTGTGTGGCACCACACCTAGCTATTTATTTATTTATTATTTTATTTTTTGCAGAGCCAGGTCTCCCCTGTTTTGCTTAGACTGATCTCGAATTCCAAGGCTCAAAGGATCCTTCTGTCTTGGCCTTCCAAAGTGCTGGGATTACAGGCATAAGCCACTATGCCCAGCCAGGGAAACTTTAAAATATATCAATGCCTGGATCCTATCCGCTAGAGATTCTGATTTATTTGGTCTGGGGTACAACCCAGGCATCAACATTTTTTAAAAGTTCCTGGGTGATTCTAAAGTGCAGCCAACTTGCAAACTACCACTTTACAGCTTTCATTTATTTATTTATTTATTTTTACTTGATTTTTTTTTTTTGAGACGAAGTCTTGCTCTGTCACCCAGGCTAGAGTATAGTGGCATGATCTCAGCTCACTGCAACCTTTGTCTCCCAGATTCAAGCAATTCTCCTGCCTCAGCCTCCTGAGCAGCTGGGATTACAAGTGCTGCCAACACACCCGGCTAATTTTTTGCATTTTTAGCAGAGACGGGGTTTCACCAGGTTCGCCAGGCTGGTCTTGAACCACTGACCTGAAGTGATCCGCCCACCTTGGCCTCCCAAAGTGCTGGGATTACAGGCGTGAGCCACCGTACCTGGCCCCAACTTCCTTTTAAAAAATTGTCTTCTGTTGGCCTCAGATGTCAAAGACTCAACTACACACAATAGTCTTTGTAGTTTTGCTGGGTGCAATGGCTCACACCTGTAATCCCAGCACATTGGGAGGCCAAGGGGGGCGGATCACCTGAGGTCAGGAGTTCGAGACCAACCTGGCCAACATGGTGAAACCCCGTGTCTACTAAAAATACAAATTTAGCCAGGTGTGGTGGCACATGCCTGTAATCCCAGCTACTTGGGAGGCTGAGACAGGAGAATTGCTTGAACCTGGGCTGTGGAGGTTGCCGTGAGCCGAGATCGTGCCGCTGCACTTCAGCCTGGACAACAAAAGCAAAACTCTGTCTCAAAAAAAAAAAAAGAATCTTTCAAGTTTCAACTAAAGTGTGTTTTGTTGTTCTTGTTATATACCTTTACAGATACATTCTACCTTCAGCTCCCCACTTGGTAGAAACGAGAAACATATGAATAACTTATTTTCAGATTTTTTTTTGGAGGGGAATCTGTTGATTCATTATCAAATACAGCATTTGGCTGTGGCGCATGCTTGTAATCCCAAATCTTGAGCTCAAGAGTTTGAGACCAGCCTGAGTGACATAGTGAGACCTCCCCACTCCTGTCTCTACAAAAACTTTAAAAACTAAAAATCAACCAGGCATGGTGGTGCGTACCTGTAGTCCCAGCTACTCAGGAGGCTGAGACAGGAGTATTCCTCGAGCCTGGGATCTCAGGCTAGAATAAACCATGATCATACCACCACACTCCAGCCTCAGTGAAAGAGCAAGACCCCGTCTCTAAAAAATATATATTATTTATTTATTCAATTATTTAAGAAAAACAGTATCTAAAGCGTCTCATAAAATCTGAAAGTTACTTCACGTTGGTTTAACTGGTGTGAACAACTGTAGTCCATAGTGTGCTAAATATATTTTTTCTTTTTGAGGCAGTCTCACTCTGTCACCCAGGCTGAAGTGCAGTGACACGATCTTGGCTCACTGCAGCCTTCACCTACTGGGTTCAAGAGATTCTCCTGCCAAAGCCTCCCAAGGAGCTGGTATTAATTTTTGTATTTTTAATAGAGATGGGGCTTCACTATGTTGGTCAGGCTGATCTCAAACTCCTGACCTCAAATGATCAGCCTCCCAAAGTGTCGAGATTATAGGCCTGAGCCATGTAATTTACATGGTTTGTCATGTGAATATCCATGCACTCTTCGAAGTGGTCACCCCTTCTTAAAGTACAACTGTAACACAATGGCTGATATCCTGGACATGCGTCTTCCACGTGCTCCTGCCTGTGAGCTCTCTTCCAGCACACCGGAGCTATTCCAGGGTACATGATAGCAACGGCTGGAAGAAAATGCAAAACCTGACCAGGCGCAGTGGCTCATGCCTGTAATCCCAGCACTTTGGGAGGCCAAGGTGGGCAGATTACCTGAGGTCAGGAGTTCGAGACCAGCCTGGCAAACATGGTGAAACCTTGTCTCTACTAAAAGTACAAAAATTAGCTAAGGCGTGGTGGCAGACACCTGTAATCTCAGCTACTCAGGAGGCTGAGGCAGGAGAATCGCTTGAACGTGGGAGGCAGAGGTTGTAGTGAGCCAAGATCGCACGATTGCACTCCAGCCCGGGCAACAAGAGCAAGACTCCATCTCCAAAAAAAAAGAAGGAAGGAAGAAAGAGAAGGAGGGAGGGAGGGAAGGAAGAACCTGTACCATAGTCTGGACATACTCAAGATATGCTTTCTACCCTGATGCAGACCTTTCCTGCAGCCAGCTGTGCCCTGATCAGACAGGAAGCCTGCATCTGCCCTCCAGCTCCCATGTGAGCTGTCTATCTGGTCAGTGAAAGCAGAAAGTGCCTCCTCTTTGCTCCCCGTCACAGCTGTCTGCGTCTGCCTTGTGGCACAGTGTTGACTCGGCTTCCAGCACGCATCTGTGACTTGGCAAAAAGGAAAAAGAAATGCACATAGTATGAGGACAAAAGAGCCCATGGAGTCCCGGATGAGCTGAAACCATCCCAAATTTGATTTCCTTCTGAAAGGCACAGACTCGGGGATTATTACCAACCCTCCGGTACTCCAGTCTGACAAAAGGAACTGAAGGTCCTTTACAAGGATATTCTGTAAGTTTTCAACTTTCCTTTTCTTTGGGAAAGAAAAAGGGCGGCGGGGGGCAGGGAATGAGAAATGCCGAGCTGAGCAAGTCATAGGTTCTCCTGTTTTGTGCTTTTCTGCACAGAATTAGAGAAATCAGTTACCAGGTTCGTTTTCTTGGTAAATGGAGCACACTTTTTGCTTTCAACATGGGAGATATAAATGTCGCCTTTTCCTTTTTCAAGACAGACCTAGTCCATGATTTCCATTGAGCTAGAAAGTTCGTAGTCCTCAATCCTGGGATGTCATTGATTCATTAATTCATCCAATTCAAATATTGATAAATTTCTGATTGCAAAGAGTCTGATTGTCAACGATAGGATTGAAATCAGACCGATAGGCTAGAATGACAAGACGATGTAGAATTGGAGGGGGTGATGAACCTTCATCATCGCAAATAGAGTTGGGGATCCAGGAGAGGAAGTTGAGCATGGCAGGTAGGAATATTGGGCCTAAGCCAGAGGGCTTGAGTTCAAATCCCATCTCTGCCACTGACTTTGTGACCTCAGGCTAGTGATCTTACCTCCTGCATCTGAGTCTCCTCACCTGTAAAATGGGGGTAATAATAGTACCTCCTTCAAATGATTGTACCAAGGATTAAACATGTGTAAAGTGTGGCTGGGTGTGGTGGCTCATGCCTGTAATCCCAGCACTTTGGGAGGCCAAGGCAGGCAGATCACCCGAGGTTGGGAGTTTGAGACTAGCCTGGCCAACAAGGAGAAACCCCATCTCTACTAAAAATACAAAGTTAGCTGGGCATGGTGGTGCATGCCTGTAATCCCAGCTACTTGAGAGGCCGAGGCAGTAGAATCACTTGAACCCGGGAGGCAGAGGTTGCAGTGACAGAGATTGTGCCACTGCACTCCAGCCTCAGTGACAGAGCGAGACTCCATCTCAAAATATTTTTTTTTAATTTTTAAAAAATATTTTTAATTTTTACAAAACCAGGTGTGTAGTGCTTAGAATACTGCCTGAAAATTGCATGTAACTACTGCCCCCCTGGCAACAAACCCACTACAAAGGCAGAAGCATATCTGTAGCATGACAGATTCATATCCAACTAGCATTCTTGCCAATCTATTAAAAAATACACCCGGTGCTGTGGCTCATACATGTAATCCCAGCATTTTAGGAGGCCAAGGAAGGTGGATTGCTTGAACCCAGGAGTTCAAAACCAGCCTGGGCAACATGGTGGAACCCCATCTCTACAAAAAACACAAAAATTAGCTGGAGTGGTGGTACACATTTGTGGGCCCAGCTACTCCAGGGACTGAGGTGAGTGGATCACTTGAGCCTTCAGAGGTGGAGGTTGCAGTGAGTTGAGATTGCGCCACTGCACTCTAGCCTGGATGGCAGAACAAGACCTTGTCTCAAAAAAGAAAAAAATCTAAATTGGGTTAAAATCAAAAGGTCTGGTTTCAGAATTTCTT